>JAQQSU010004672.1:0-14015 GCA_028627135.1 Pseudochirops cupreus
TGACCCCATTTGGGGTTTTCTTGACAAAGGTACTGGAGTGGCTTGTCATTTCCTTCTCCAGGTAATTTTATAGATGAGGAAACTGAGGCAAACAGGATTAAGTGACTTGCCTAGGGTCACACAGCTACTAAGTATCTGAAATCAAATTTCAACTCAGGACTTCTTGTCTCCAGGCCCAGCCTTCTATCCATAGTGTCACCTAGCTGCCCTAGAATCAGAGGACTAGGGTTCAAATCCCAGCTAGCTAATACCTATTGTTGTTCCTCCGGACTTGGAAAAATAAAAATGTAGGACTAGATGATGTCAGAGGGACTTCCCAGCTCCAAATCTATGATTCTGTGAATCTCTGGAAATCCCCAGTCCCAGTTTGATAACTCAACAAGAATTTCTTAAGCTGCTCCTGTGTTCCAGGCATAGTGCTAAGTGCCAGTGATAGAAGGAAAGGTTAGCTAAAGACAGTACCTGTGCTCAAGGAGCTCACAGTTTAATGAGGGAAACAATATGCAAAAAAGCCAGTACTACAAGGTATATGAAGGATAAATTGGAGCTAATCAACAGAGGGAAGGCATTAGCATTAAAGGAGATTGGGAAAGGCTTTTTGTAGATGGTGGAATTTTAGCTGGGACTTGAAGAAATCCAGAGAAGCCGGGAGGCAGAGATGAGAAAGGAGAGAATTTCATGCATTGGAATAGCATAAAAATAAACACTAAAATATTACATGCCAACGACATGCTGAAAAAGTAAGTGAGGATATAGTTAGGGCATGGAAGGAAAGAAGTATGCTCTGCTCTCCGGTGGAAGCATTTGTGGTCTTTTCCTAATGCTGTTTTCAATCCAAGTCGTATCTTAATATCAATTTGTTTAAGGCTTCTTTGGGGATAGTGGGAGGTGATTTTTGTACACAGCTGTCAACAAAAGGAACTAACTGAGATTCTTTATTAGTACTAAAATGAGACAGATATCTGACAAGGGTGATCCAAATTCGACTGAAGAACATTTATTTCTTATCACACTGCTCATCTAGAAAATAGCAGAAAGTTTTGTATCTTCAGGTTGTTGTATTTTTTGTTCATTGTACAGTCATTTTGTAATTATATCTGGCTCTTTGTGACCCCATTTGGGGTTTTCTTGGCAAAGATAATGGAGTGGTTCACCATTTTCTTCTCCAGCTCATTTGACAGATGAGGAAAACTGAGATAAACAATTAAGTGACTTGTCCAGGGTCACACAACACTTAAGTGTCTCAGGCCAGATTTGAACTTCGGAAGATAAATCCTACTGTCTGGCACTATTTGCACTAAGTCACCTACTTGCCCTTTTCTTAGCAAAATTTTTTCCTTCTTTCTGGGCAGAAGTTCTGCATTTAAAAAATAAGGAAAAGAACTGGACCCATGAAATAATTGTTATAGGGAACTTCAGGATAAGTAAACTCTTTCTACCAATCCTGCTTATCACCTTTTCTGTGATTTATTGCCTCAGAGAATTGTCTAGAAAATTGAGACCTAAAGTGACTTGCCCAAGGTCACACTTCAGAAATAGTACTTGAACATTCATTTGCTTTGTGGCTGGCTCTCTATCCACTACACTGTTGCCAATATTTTTCAAAATAGAAATTGAACCATGCTACTAGAAGATTCAGTAATTACAGACAACTGTTGCTCCATATGTCAACTCAAAACCAGCTTTTCAGACTTTTGCCTAGAGACAAATTCTCTGTAAAATGCTTGGACAAGTTAAACCCAAAGCTAAAATTTGTTTGGAATATAACATTTTAACCAAGCCTGGTTTTGGATTTCTCTTAGATCAGAAACATGTCAGTAATTTTAGAAATACACTATGCTCAAGACAGATGGAAAAAAAAGTTTTAGTAATCAATCCAGTGCCTTGCCTATAAATATGCAACTATGGCACTAACATTCAATGCAATATGCAAAGCAAGGAGCGCCTGAACCTATTTTAAGTGGGAAGATGCCACATCAATATTCCAGAAAGAAAATTCTCACAAAGGCTTTGCTTATAGTAGTAAAACGCATAATACCAGCACACAGTAGGTGCTTAATAAATGTTTCTAGACTGGCTGACATAACTATTCATCTGTACAGTGCAGCAGATTTTAAGAAACTCTTCACATGAACTCATTTCTGAGAGTTATGTTTAGGTAAAACTGGCCTACCTGTTTTCCATCTTTTTCTTTTAAGAAAAAAAGATTAGAAAACATGTGTCCTTCTTCAATGTTAATAATAATAATAATTCACATTTAAATAGTGTTTCCTGATTTTCAGAGTACTTTATATGTATTATCTCATTTGAGTTTCACAACAACACTACGAATCAGACTGGGATATAAATAGGTGCTTAATAAATGCTTATTGATTGAGATGAACGCTATTATTATTTTCATTTTACAGATGAGTAAACTGAGACTTAGAGATTTCAAGGGTTATACAGCTAACTAGTATGTGAAGTGGGATTTGATTTCATGTGTTTCTTATTATAACTTTAGGATACTATCTATGCCACTATTCTGCATCCTAGGGCTACCTCAGAGAATTATTAGAGCAGAGGTTCTTAACCTGGGTTCTGTGAACTTGGATAGATAGATAATTGATAGACAGACAGATAGATAGATAAACAGACAGGTAGATAGATAAATAGACAGACATAGAAGGATAGATGGACAAATAGAGACAGACAGACAGATAAATAGACAAATAGAAAGACATAAATAGACAGACATAGATATTTCACTGTAATTGGCTTCCTTTGGAATTCTATGTATTTTATTTTATTCACTGAAAAATATTATTCTAAGAAACGGTCCATATGTTTCACCAGACTGACAAAGGAGTCAATAACAGAAAGGTTAAGAACTTCTAGCTTAGTGCTTTCTTTTTCTAAAATGGAGATGTCTAGGAAGTAGAAAATCACATATATAATATCCTAAGTTATAAGAACTAGAGTAGTCTGCCTTCATTCATATCCCTTTTATTCAAGGGTCTTCATTGACTTGTTGGAATCTAATTGTTGGAATTTAATTTCTCTTCAGCTAATAAAATGATGAGAGGCATTGGAGCCACAAAGTTAGAAGACAGAATTCACGGTACTCACTCCTTCAGTATATGGGCATAGGCTACTTATACTGACTTTGTAATCCTATTTTTCAATTGGACATCTTGAGATAAGAATGTGGATGGCAAGGCAATCCGGTTATGATGCTTGTCCTGGAACTGATTGTCAAAACTTTCTGTTCATCTGACTTGCAAAGGATGTATCACCTTCATGCCTTAGCCATTCATGTCATTCTTCCCAGAACTATGTGCTTTGACAATTTTCTCCTGTATAGAAGCAGGATTCTTAGATCAGTGATCAATGAGTACATACCTTCCCCTTCTTGACCCTCCAAGTCCAAGCAAATGTTCAAGGTCCATTTGTGGGAGAATTTAATATCACAATATTTGTCTTTCATTGCTTATAAAGATTGAGCAATAAGGTACTTTTACTGTTTCCTTCAAATTTCAATAGGGAATAAGCATGTGTATATATATGTATATGTATATGTATATATATGCATGTCCATATGTATATGTACACACATATACATATATACACATCTGCATGTATAATATATACTTATATGCAAATATTCAATATATATTACAGGCATGTGATTCATTTATACAAAACTAGAATCCATATTGGACATTCCACAGCAAAGTAATTTGGAGGTGAATGCATGGGCAGAAAGTAGAAATACATACTCATTCCTTAATCTCACTTTGTAGAAATAGGGTTTAGAGCTAAGAGGAAGCTTAGATATCTTCTAGTACAGCCTCTTCATTTTACAGACAAAGAATTTGAGTGTGTAAGTGGCTTGCCCAATGTCACACAGGCAGAGAATGGCAGAATCAGAATTCTCTAGGTCCTTTGATTTCAAATTACCTTTCCCCTTCCATGACACCATGCTGCTCCTCCTATACCAATGCTTCTTCTCATGGAATCAATCAATCAATATTTATTAAGCACCTACTATGTGCTAGGGTACTGTGCTAAACACTAGAGATATAAAAAGAGGCAAAAGACCATCCCCTCAAGGAGGTACCAATCTAATGATTCACTGAAACATTTGTTGAGTCTTTCCTGTGTACAAGAAACTGTATGAAGAAAGTTTGAATATTTTCCTCAGTTACATGCCTTACAGATGCCCACACAGGCCCAGGCTAGGAAAATTTTATGGCAGACAAGTTGTAAAAGGTGCTGGTTGTGTGTATATTGCTCTCTGCTTTGTGATGACAATAGAATTGGAAGAGAGCAAGGACTGATAAATGTTTTGGCAACTGATAAAATTTTTGTACTTACCTTCAAGATTTGTCTTCTATTTCTCTTGCCAAATTGTTTCCAACTCTGTTATGATTTAAGATTCATATATCCTCCAATACAGTATAATCAATGTGGGAAACTTTCCAGTCTCTAAAGAAAAAGTGAAAAGATTAACTTTGCAGTGTTTCAGAATTGCAGCCAGTTGAAGAGGGGGAAAAAGCTGGGAGTTATTAGGCAAGGGTTGAAGAAAACCTTCATTTGGCTACTCTGTTCATGTTTAGTTTCAGTCAAACTAATTTAGTTAATTTCAGCTTATTAACTGTGCAGTTACTTAATTCCAGACATTAGATGGAAAGTGTTTGTTGGTTTTGATTGTAGACCTTTAAAGGCTATAATCACCCTGGCATTGTTGTTGTCCAGTCATTTAGTGGGGTTCGACTCTTCTTGACCCCATGGGCCGTACTGTTTGTGGACCATGGTTTTCTTGGCAAAGTTTCTGGAGTGGTTTGCAATTTCCTTCTCTGGTGGATTAAGGGAAACAGAGGGAAAGTGACCTGCTTGGAGTCACACAACTACTAAGTATCTGAGGTTTACGTCATGCATTTTTCAAAATGTTGATTGCCCATACGAGAATGACAGCATGGAACAGACTGCTGGTTCTGGAGGTAAAGATTTGTGTTTGGATTCCCCTTCTACTTGCCAGGGTGAGCTTAACCTCCCTGAGCCTATTTTCATCGATAAAATGACGGAGTTGTATTAGATCGTGTCTGCATTCTCTTTCAATTTAAGATCTATAATCCTTTGACCTAGACTCAAATCTCAGTAGTTGTCACTCATCATGTACCATAATGGAAGGATGAACTTTGAATATGGGGAATATGCTCAGTGTAGAGAAGAACTACTTTAAAGATGTCACTGTCATTTGTATCCAATATATTTAAGTTAAATGTCCTTCATAATAAAAAGCACCATGTCTTTTGGCATAGGAAACTTTAATCATAGCACTAAATGATGCTGTAAAAAAGTACACTGAGTCAAATCAGGCAATGTTTATTGGTTACTATCATTGTTACTGTTTATTATTATATTACTAATTATAGTAATAGCTAATAGCTAACATTTAATTAGCACTCACTATGTGTCAGACACTGTGCTAAGCGTTTTACAATTATTGTCTCATTTGATACTCACAACAACCATTGGAGGTAGGTAGGTAGGTCCTATTATCACCCCCATTTTACAGATGAGAAAACTGAGGCAAATAGAAGTTAAGTAACTTGCCCAGGTTTACACAGCTAGTAAAGGTCTGAGGTCATATTTTAACTCAGGTCTTCCTAACTGGAGGCCCAGCACTCTGTCCACTGTGCCACGCAACTGCCCATTATTATGATGTTAATGTTAATAATAATAATATAAGCATTCTTGAAACTGAAAGCTCTTTAAAGGCCTTAGAAATGTTTGTGTTTTAATTAGTAAACTGTCAACAGAGTTTCTTTTCTTTTTTTCTAAACCATTTCAAAGCAAACTACCTAAAACAGAGGAGCAGAGTATAAGTCACAGGAATTATGACCTCAAATATTCTTTACTAATAATTGAAGGGGGCCAAAAGGGGAAATAAGAAAGAGCCTTTCTTCTTTCCAGTACTATCACCTCATATGGCTTTACCACTTTGCCAGTTCTTTGCCCATATAGACCATGTGTAAAATGAGAAAAAAAAATGCTGATACTTAAAAGATTCCAGTTTTCAAGGGAAGAAGACCACATATCTGTCCTTCCTTGAAATAGAATTACATGGCCTTTTGGTTGCCACACTTTCAACACATGAAGTTTTATAGATGGTACCCAATCCAATAATAATAACAACTGACAAAATTATATATAACTCCACATGTACACTCTCATTTGAGCTTCATAGCATCCCTGGGAGGATATGTTACAGGGATCATCATTCTTGTTTAATGGATATGAAAATCAAGGTTCACACAACTAGGCAGTGCTTGGCTTCAAACCCAGGTCTTCTTGATGTCCAGCAGGCCTCCTACCTATGACATCACATTCCCTCTCAACAAACATATGGGGGTGCATGTAGGACGCCTAGAAGATATCAAGACATCTAGGAATATGAAACAGCAATGTTAACTTAGGCTATGAATTTAACTTCTGTTAAATTATGCTTATATTACTTAACATGACAGCTTGCAAATTATATAATTGAATGGCAAACCGGATTGTTTTGTTGGGAAAATAATGCTTTTCTTTTTATGACTAATTTTGTCCCCATTGTCTTTTCATGATATGCCTAGGCAATCTCTTTAATGGAGAGTTGCCTTCTGGGATCAGAAATGGAAGTTTTTGAATAAGGAGGAATTTGCTCAATGAAGTATGGACTTCCCGTACAAGATCTTTGGGGCCGTAATTTTGTCTAGGTTTCCCCAGTCCCTCATCCCCTTATGTTAACTCTGTTGCTGATCTAAAAATGGTCGTTGACATACATTTTGAAAATCTCTCAGTATCAAGCCACAAGTATCTATTCAGTTCTCTTACAACAGAATTAGAAAAATTTCACTCCTCCCTTCCCCCTCATAGACTCTCAGCTTAGAGACCTGAGGGGAGGGTATAACACAATGGGATATAAATCAAATCTATTTTTCAATTATAGGATGAAATATATCTTCACTGCTGGGGGAAAACCTGCAGATTGAAGTTATCCCAGTGGACTCTGCCATACTCTCCAGGACTAGGCCAATTCAGGTTTTAAAACGTTTCCGGGCCTTCGGGTTATAAAGACAACCTTCATGCTAAAATCATTTCAACCTGAAGAGGCTGCACCAGGGGAGATGAACTTCTCCCCATTAATCATAATGGGACATTAACTTTGAAGTATATTGACTTGTGATTAATTCTTAGCATTAGATTATCCTGGTCTCAAAAAAGCTGTAGCCACCCTCTTCTCAGGGGCCAAGTCAAAGCGACGGAACACAAGAGTTCACTGTGCCCTCTTGGAAAAACACAGGCAGAGGAGGGGGTGGAAATGTCAACTGGAGAAAAGCTCTACTCAATTAAACAAACTGTTATAGGTTCCCTGTTATGTGCCCGGATACCACTTCAGGCTCCTTTTCCCAGGCTGAACAGAAGGACAAAGAATTTGAGTGGTCAGTAAGGCTCTATTCCCCTGATTTTATAAATCATTTGATAAAATAGTTTTTAAAATTAAATTCTATAAAGGGGGCATCAAATTTCAAAAAGTTATATTTTCCTGGAATTGCTTTCATTTTTGTATCACCAACTCAGATAAAAATTTATGATGTGGTAAAAAAAAACAAAAACGAAAAACCAACCCAACAACAACAACCGAACAAACAAAAAATTAGCTAGAGAATGAGAGAACCTGACCTGGGTTCGAATTTTGCCTCTGATACAAACCTGTGTGACTTTCAGGAAGTTGCTTCATCTCAGTAGGACTCAATTTCCTTAGCTATGACATGGCAGGGTTGGATTAAATTGCCTCACAGGTCTCTCTAGTTCTATTTCTTTGTTCCTAAGCAGACCCCTTGATTTCCCAATGTACCTCTTTCCTCATCTATAATAGAGACATAGCAATCAATTGATGTTTTAGAATCTAGCTGCCAATCAACACACCTCTTTTAAGTGCCTGCTCTATGGTAAGCACTGTAGTTGGTGCTGGAAATACAAAGATAAGAAGGAAACCCTCTAACTCATCAAGGAATATAAAGGAGAAGATACACCAATAATTGATTTATTTTTCTTCAGTGACTAGACATTTAGCTTAGCGGCTTAAAGGATGGGCTAGTCATGCAGCATGAGTTATAGTGAACAACGGACGGACCACTTTTTCTAAAGGGAGCCAAATAATGCCAGAACCTGAAGAAGTTTCTCAGAAACTTAGCTGATAACCTCTTTGGAGAACTGGTTGGACATTCACAAGAATTGTGGGGTTGAGAAGACATAGATAGATTTGATTTGTAACATTGAGGAGAGTTTCCACATTGATGATGAAACTGACCCAAGGTGAGAGGTATTTAACAGAAATCCAGATATTCCCTCATAAATGGTTCCCACATTTGTTTTGGTGGTGTTACTCTTTCCCAGCAAAGTAGTAATTTTTACTGAAGAGCAGCCAGGTAGTGCTTTGGATAGAACACTGGGCCTAGAGTCAGGGAGATCAGACCTCAAATTTGCCCTCGGACATTTACTAGCTATATGATCCTGGCCAAATCACTTAATTCTGTTTGCCTCAGTTTCCTCATCCATAAAAGGAACTGGAGAAGAAAATGGCAAACCACACCAGGATCTTTGCCAAGAATGGGGTCACAGAGCTGGACACAACTGAAATGATTGAATAACTTTCAGCTATCCTAGGACATGACTTTCCCTTAGTCAATACCTGTACTCCACCCCTCACTCAAGAGCCTGATTCCTCTTCTTTTTACCAAGCTTCTTTCCCTAACACCATTGTTTTAACTTAATTGTGCCCAAGTAAGTAGCAGGTAAAAACTATAAACATCTGTACTTAATAAAACCTAGTTTCTGATCTTTTTACAAATATGTAGATATTCAAATCACACAATGTAATGCAATACTTACACCCTAGAATCCATATCTAAGCAAAAAAGCAAAGCAGGAAATGAACAGAAAAGTAAAACTAAGGAAGACTTAAAAACAAAACAAAACAAAACAATCTATTGAGCTTCAAGTATATTTGTGTGGACAAGAGAATTAGGATAATATTTTTAGCGCTAAGTATTGACAAGGATTTTTGTTTGGTTTTAGTTTGTGCTTTGATGGTCTATTTACCAAAAAATAAAATAGTTTAAAGAAATGAAAACTTTCTAATCTGGAAGACTGATGCTGGATCATGTGGAAAAACAGATGTACCCAATCTATGACTTCACCATGGTTCCTGAGAGATCAGAGTATGGACTGTCTTTTGGTTTGGATGCTGAGTTTTGGCTGGAATTCTCCTTGACTCCAGCCTTTCTAATCAAATAATCTAGATTTCTATTGTTTAGCACAGTATTTATTTGTTCTCTGTTAATACAGAGTTAGACATTTATTAACTTAATTCATATGTTCATACAATGTTTTGTTTTCTATTTTAGCTGTCTGAACTTGTCAGTTTTGTGGGGCTTAGATTCTAAGCAGGATCATCATATCCCAGATGGCAACTGGTTAGCCTGCTTTTTCTTTTTTTAAACAGATGTTAAGTATATGGTGTGCTCACTGTAAACTCCAACATTCACAATGCAAAGAGTCTATTTGATAGAACTACTCTTGATCATAACTTCCTAGAAAACTAGAACTAGATTTATTAGCTCCCTGGAAAAGAGAGATGGCTACTACTAGTCATTCATTATCAGCTAACTTATTTTACCACTCAGCTTCAGTTTCTTCATCTTGAATTAGGTGATTTCTAAAGTCCTTTCTAAGTCTAAAATTCATATGATCCTACTATCTGGCCCATTAGCCATGCACCAAGTCAAGAGTTCAAAAATCTTTACTTTTTTTAGTATATTAATTGATATAACCTGTTATTTACATCATCAACATTTCCTCCCTTTAGGAAAAGGGCTCACAATTCACCATTAGGTCCATCTCAAATCCTTTCTAGTGGGGTAGAATCTTCCAGATTCCATGATCTGTTGTAACAGCTTTCTAGCAACCATATCATAATAAGGTTAACAGAAGAAAACTTTAGCACAGGATTTATGTATTTCACATACTGATAAGTGCTGAATAAATGACTTTTAATTAACTTTTATCACCATGAAAGACGTCCACCCTCAGCTTGTTGCTAACGTGAACAGAGATATTTCCCATTTACAGGCTTTCAAAAACTTTGGTGATATTTTCCCAAAGGAGTGTGTAAAGGAAGCCTTCCTTGGCAGTTTTTTCTTAATTGTATAAATTCTTATTCATGTTTCTTTCCTTAGGCAGGGAGATAAACTTTTAGCATGACATAATGGAAAAGAACACTTTATTCATAGTCAGAAGGTCTTTATTAGAATCCTGGTTCTTCTACATACGACCTGTCTTGGGCAACTTTTTTACTCTCTTTGGATCTCAGTTTCTCTTATAAAAAAAAAAAGCTACACTATTTATCACTTTCTTTCTTTTTTTAAAATTCAAGTCTTCTTATACAAAATGTCTAATATGGAAATGTTTTACATAATTGCATATGCATAACCTATGTTGGATTGTTTTACCTTCTCAGGGAAGCGGGAAGGGAGGGATGAATAGTATTTTGAACTCAAAACTTTTTTAAATGTTAAAAAAATTGTTTTAACATGCAATTGGGGAGGGATAAAATATATATTTTTAAAAAGAATGTTAGACAAGAGAATCTTAAAGGAACTTGCTGGTTCTTGATCCTGTAAGTTCCTTCAAGCCCTATAATCTCTTTATGTGATTTTTTTATTCAGCAATTTTGCAACTGGCTCCAACTATATTCACATGATTAGGAAAAGCTAGAAAGGCCATCTTTTCATGCTAGTTCCAGCTCATCCTAAACTAAGCTTCTGGTGGATACTGGACTCTGATTTGTTTTCTATGCATATTATTAAGTAGTAATTTCTGGTCATTCTGTGTTCTGAACAAGAAATGCATTAAATTTTATATTGATTAGATCTTTAATTTCCTTTCGAATGTAATGATTCTATATTTCTAGATCTTTGATATATTCTATATGTTATCTATAATATATGAGCATGTTATTTGTTCTTGGTATTTGTCAATGACTGTCTAGACCAGGGGTGGGGAACCTATGGCCTCAAAGATCCAGGCATCTGGTTCCCCACCCCTGTTCTAGACTCTTGTGGAAAAAAAGAGAGTGATAGAGATGCTTAAAGAAAAAAAAATAGTCCCAGCATTTTGCTATATAATATTAGTAACAAAGTTCAACAGAGAGGAAGTGCCCTAGTAAAGTTGTCACTGAAATAAGTGTTAGACTGATGACCTGAATAAAGTGTTACTAACACAGTGGCTAATAATAGAATATTGAGATATAGTTTCCACACCATGAAGTGTGAAAAAATAATACATGTTGGATTTATAAGGAGAAAATCATTAGCTTGAGATTTAACATATTAAAAAGTCATAAAATTCCATTCATTCCCAAATGCCACATTCAATTAAAATGTTGGAAAGCAAGCCTGACAAAGGGTCACACAGTGTGCTCTTGGCACATGTAGACAATAAACATTCTCATTTGGCACTAACATAGTCACACATTCAGAAGTAGAAAGCAGAAGATTAGGTTTGTGAAGGAAAAATAGAGTGATGGATGTAAACTAAATGAACAATCCAAGCATAAAAGGGACACAACCGTTGCTTTATGGATATTTTGACCAACTAAAAACTAATGGGGTCAGATTGAAATATCTAGTACATGTCAACATAGAGAAATTTCACAGGATTTTCAGTAGAAAAGTGCTTTGTAGAAAACTAACATGGTAGAGTGCAAGGTGCATCGACTCTCAGGAGAGAGCACCTGTGTTCACCTCCCACCTCTGACCTTTATCTGTGTGATCAGGGGCAAGGCATTCAACTTCCCTGGGCCTCCGTATCCTCATCTGCAAAATGAGGGTTTTGAACCAAATGTCCTCTGAAATAGAAGGATGAATGATTCTTAAAATACCATACAAATACAAGGAAGGGAGAGAATTCTTTAGGTGGCAATTTTATCTATTTCAAGTAATGAACTATCTATGTAAAACAGAATCCACAGAACAAGCAAATCCAGATTACTCATTTAAGGGAAATAGATTTTCATGACTTTTCTGTGTTTCTTACTCACAGCAGTCTATCTCCTGTCTCTGTCCCTTGAACAATTCCCATTCCTAGAATATTTCCCTCCTTACTTTCACCTCACAGAGTCCCTTTCTTTAAACTACAGCTCAGGCACCAGCATTCCTGTTCTCCTCCAAATGCTGGTGCTCATCTTTCCCAAATTGCTTTGCATTTAACTGTTCTGAATACATACACACATGCATACATACATATAAATGTATACGTATTTCTGTATATGTGAATATATATGCTACAGATATTTTTATATATCCAATTGTGTCTGACTCTTTGTGACCACTTTGGGGGACTTCTTGGCAAAGATATTGATCACTCCAGTATCTTTGCCAAGAAAGTCCCAAATGGGGTCATGAAGAATTAGACAAATTAAAATGACAACAAAAAAATTTTTATATGTACTTAAATCCCCATTAGAATGGAAGCTTTTTGAGGGTAGGGATTATTTTATTCCTTGTATTTGTAGCCACAATGTCAGGCTTAATGTAAGTGCTTAATAAAATAGTTGTTGATTGAGTGATTAAACTGTTAAAAGCAAATTGCTAAGCCAGGCCAAAGAAGAGAGACTTCATCAGAAAACAGCCTGAAAGTCTACAAGCAAAAACACCTCACGTCACAACTGTAATGCCATTGGGACTGACCTTCAGATATGGAGCTGATTGCTGTAAGCTCCTCCAAACCCAATAATCAACAATTAGGGACACCCATTGACTCTGCCAGAGCTTCTGGGAAAGGACCAGAACCAAGAATATTAACTTTTATCACTTCTCCCAACCTCTGGTTAACTTAAAAGTAGACCACGACACGTCGCAAACTTAGCATTGCCCTCCCTACAGGAGGCGTTCTTAACCTTTTATTCATTCATTCATTCATTCATTCGTTCTTTTATTTATTTATTCCTTCATTTGTTGGTTTGTTTATTTGCATTTTAGATAGCCTTTATGAATCTAGCGAAGTCCACGGGCCCCTTCACAGATAATGTTTTTAAATATATAGATTTACATCGAAAAATTATATTGAAATGCAGTTTTCAAAATAATTTTTTTAAAAATAGGATCATAGAACCCAGGTTAAGAATCCCTGTCCTGGAATGAACTGGGAAAGTCAGAGTTTATTCATACTACAGGGAAGAAAATTGATTACCTTTTCCACTCTGGAGGCAGAATGGTATTGCTAGTTATGCTCTAACATTTCCTTTAGTTGGTGACTTGAGGGCAAACTTTGTTATCTCTCTCTGAGCCTCCCTGTCCTGGGCTATTTTAACACTTTTTCTTTCTCACCTGACTCTGAAGTCCTGACTTTTTTTGTGAGAAGAGATTTAGGAGTTCCCTAACCCTTACCTGGGAAAACAGGAAAAATTTTAGAAGACAAATGTAGAGTGAAGGCAACATATAAGATCAGGAGATATTTTCTCAAATGTAATGTGATAGGGGTATAGTTTGATTTTTTTTTTTGAGAGGCAATATGGTATAATAGAAAGGCTATTAGATATAGGAAGAACGGGACTTGAATATAGTCCCTGATGCTTATTTGCTTAGTGATTCCGGTCTTAGCCTCCCTGTGCCTCAGTTTCCTCATCTGTACAATATGATTGTAGTACTTACTGCACAGAGTTGTTGTGAGGAATAAATGAAAAAATGTATGTAAAGTGCTTTCCAAACCTCAAAGTCCATTTTAAATGTTAGCTAGGACTAAAGATTATATATAAAGCAAATTTTTGTATTTTGTTTTATTTTAAATTTAAGTTTTATTATAGTTTGCATCATTCATTTCCACAAGATTTTGAGTTACATATTTTCTCCCCGTCTTTCCCCCAAACACAGCCCCAAAACAGCCATCCCAGTGTGTCCCCCCTCCCCCAGTCTATTCTCTCCTAT
>JAQQSU010004673.1:0-14015 GCA_028627135.1 Pseudochirops cupreus
TACATATAAAGACAAGAAACAAGGTAAAATACCACATCTTTGAGTTTGTGATGCCAGGCATTTGGAACTGAAACTCTTCAGAGGTCTCCATATTTTCAAAACCTTCAAGATTTTAGTGCCCACAAGGCAATTCTTCACAATCAAAGCCAAGCTGGATAGAGACAATTTTATATAAGTTTGACCCTAGGAAGGTTTTGTTCCCGGTTTTTCAGATGTACCAATTCTGAAGTGTGCAAAATATAAATACCAAACAGAGGCCCTTTTGTGAGGGGATTTGGTCTTGGGGTGACAGACTGAGTTCTTTTTGAGCAGTGTAAACTCTGTGAGAGACACTGAAAAGTAAGGGTTGTTTACTCACCCAGCCAGACCTCTATGCCCTGCCTGGAAGCAAACAATCAGAACAGTGTGGGAGCCAAGTCTTGTGACTCTGAATTCAATAATATTGCTGGCAAATAGGAAAGAAGACCCTTCATCCCCCAACCTCCACCTGATCCCTTTCCCCAGCCTCCAGCCACCAACCAAAGTCCAGAGACTGTGAACATTGTATGGACATGCTGGGCTTTTCTCTAAACTCAGGGAAAACCAAAAATAACAAACAAAAAGCTATGGATCATCATCATCAGTTTTATAGCTGTAAGGGGACTTGGGAAAGGGAGAGGGGTAAACCCTTTGAATAAATACCTGGAGTTCATGGTACAGATTGTGATAGTTCTTTTATGAGCTGGCCAACTAGGATCCTTGCCAGTAAGCATCAGAACACCCAACAAATACTCTGGGACTTTTATCCAGAGCAGTAATGGTTGCATAAAAGCTGCTTCCCCCGCCCCTCCTTTCTTGCATTAAATTGGAGGGTGGACTAAGATGACTACTAAGACCCCTTAAAACTCTATCTTTGACTTTATGAAGGTCTTAGAATTCTTCACAGAGAGGATGACATTGTTTTGAGCTTGGTGACTGGGTGAATGTTAGTGTTATTGACTGAAATGGGAAGGTTGGGAGGGAAAGCTTATTTGTAGGGAACAGGTAGCTTTCCAGCTCATAGAATCATTGGATTTTAGAGCTGGAAAGGACTTGACACTTTTTGCATCATCTAAGTAAGAAAGGAGAGTTATGTAACCATTTGTTTTTTTTTTCTGTAAAATATTAGAACTACAGTGGATTATTATTATTTATTATTTTAAAGGATTACTCTTAGCGCCTTCTCTGCTTTGTATAAACTGGACAAAGTAGGAAAACTTGAGACCACTGAATCACAGTTATCAGTCAGCCCTTATCAAAGAAGCAGAGAGGCTAGTCAGTCTGGAGAGGAAGCTGAAACAATCATACTTTCTCTACGGTTGTAAGACTGGAAATTTTGGGAGCTTGTGCGAACAATCACAAGCTTTTGTGAGCATGTCTCACTGACATATCTAACAGGGAGTTCCCAGACATATTTTGGGTTCTTCAGGTTGCTAGGTGATCAGAGTAGACCCAGCTAACTAAACAATGACATACTGTATCACAATGCTGATTCCAGTGAATAGCATCCTAATCTTTGCTTTGTCTTTTTCTCTTTTTCAGCTTAGTCTTCCCCCTGTTCTTCTCAACAGGAAAATAGGAATCTAAGTATTTCCCCTTCAATTCATTTTCTTTATTTTGTGGCCATCATGACCAGTGAGGTGGCTTAGAATCCTTTAGTGTCACTAATTCCAACGAAAGCCAGTTAGACCTAGTCCTTAAGGCAATCTATCAATGGGATTCCTAAACCCATTGGCATAGGACTTTCTTCTTATTAGTGGAGGTGCCCTACCTGCATGATAGATGGGGTAGAACTGGTGGGAGCAGGAGAGAGGAGAGATCTCTTCAGTCTCCTTTGGTTCTCCAGTCTCTTTGACTCTTCTGATTTCAGTTTTGAGAGAGAAAATGGACAATGCCAAGCCCATGTCAGAATTCTGAAGGGAGAAAAAGATATCAGAGAAGCTGGCAGCCTTCATCATGTCCATAGCTTGCTACATTATAGAGACTTTGAGAAATTTCCCCTTTGATTGAGATCTGGAACTGTTCTCTCTTTGTTGAGCTTAGTTACCTCACTCCCATTGAGAAAGCTCCTCAATCTCTATTGTCTGCTATGTGTACATGTGTTTGTGTATATATCCTGAAATATAAACATGTACACAATATAACAATATATTATATACATGTGTATGTGTGTATATATATATACATATATATATATATAAATATACATGTCTCTATGTATAATGTATACTGACATGCATACTTTCTCGGATTTCTGTTTTGCTATCAACTTTATCAGTTTTCTTTGCCATTTACTATGTGTGTTCATTGTGGAATTGGTTATTTAGTGAGAAAAAAGAGCACTGCATATAAAACTTGGGTTCCTCCTTCCCCATTAAAATTTGTGATCAGAAATTTACATGGACCTGAAAGCTCCATACCTTAGACAAATAACATTTAAGGGAGCAGATAGATATCATTTTAGCTTGGCACTCCCTCTCTCTGAAGAGAGTAGAGTAGCAATCTTTAGCTCTGAACCTTCAGCTTCTCCTCCAGGCACAAATTAAAACTTTCTTTTGGAGAAGGGTAGGGGGAGGCAGAAATTTCTATTCTCCCTCTCTTTAAGCCCCACAGTCACTTGCATGCTGCATGTAGGAGACAGCCATGTTGTATAAGGACCAGGTCTTGTCCTTCTCTTCAAAGAGATTTGCGATGTGTCCTACTTTTGACCTGACGTTTTTTAGGCTCAGCCTCCATACGTTCAGGAAATTCGTGGTCTGCATGTGTTTACCTTTAAATCACTTGAGGCCTTAATGATAATAGTACATGTTAATATGTACTTCATGGTATACAAAACATTTTGCATGTATTATCTCATTTAATACTCATACATCCAAGGTAGGTGCTATTTTTATCACTATTTTACAATGGAGGAAACTGAGGCCCAGAGAAGTTCAGAGATAGCACTTAAATAGCACTGATGCAGGATTTGAATTCAGGTCTTCCTGACTCTAACACTGTTTATTTCCAAGAAAGGTCAAAGTGCTAATTCCTTCTCTAGCCTTTTCTAATAAAAGATTATGATTTTTTAAAAAAATTATCATCCTTGCTATTGGACTTCCTCTTTAAAAATTAACCCACTCTATAAAATGAGTATTCCACATATGAGCTAGTAAATGTCCTCTTTGGAATTTGGTGCTCCTTATGCTCAGAGGCAAAAGGGGAAAATGCCCCTGTTTTAGTGTTTTTTAGGTCTGCATTCTTCCTGTGGTTAGAGAGTGCTACACTCTTTTGTAGCAGGAGGGAGTGGTGGGCTTCCACACAAGGATGGAAATGGGGTGGGGGAAGGGACAGTGCAAAGAATGCAGGTTTTGGCATCAGACACCCTGGTTTCTGGTCCTACCTTTGCCATATGCTTTCTTTGTGACCTCAGGGAAATTAAAAACCCTTTCTGGGTCTCACTGTAAAATGAGATGTTTTGACTAGAGATATTTAAGATTTCTATACTTCTTGAATATCTATAGATATTTTAAGATTTCTTCTAGTTCTAAAACCTATGGACCTATGAACTCCTAAGGTTCCTTCCAGTTCTAAATATTTATTAAGCTTTATTTATTCTTCTTTTCCTCATTCCTTATGGGTATTAGGATAAGTTATAGGATGATAGATCCTGGGGGTAGGAAAGAGCCTCAGAGGCCAACTCTCATTTTATCGATGACGAAGATGAATCACAGGAGGTTGTGACTTGCCCAAGTTATTAAAGTTATTTAAATTTAATTTAGTTATGCACATGTATGTGATGGGGCTTTGGCACGTGTCAAGGTCACCTATGACAATGTCACCTGCATAGAACAGGGGAGGACCTACTTCTGGGAGACAGCAGAACTGGTACCTGAGTGCATTTTCTCCATGCTTGGGAACAGACTGTGAAGCTGGAACTTTTTGACTTTTTAAAGCTACTTCACTGGAATAATCTGTTTCTCTCTTTCTGGCATTAGCATCTATGGGTTAAGGACTAACTTTACTCACAGCAAATGACACAATGTGGTAAGGGAGGAAGGCCTGAGGATCTCCCATCTTAGGCCATATGGACCCTAGAACTGGGTTTAGAGTTTTGATCTATTTTGTTTGACCTTTTCAATTCTATATGATCTTGGTGACCTCAGAGCCCAGGATTCTAAGCTAGATGTTGCAACCAGCCAAGTAGAGGAAGCCCTGAGAAACCAGGGTCCTGGATGCTGGGGATGGGAGGGAACTTGGTGAGACTAACAGTATGAAGGAACTGAGATAAACTGTGAAACTAATCCCCTCCCCATCTCCAGAAACTAAGTTGGTTTAAAGGGGATTATGCCCCCAAAGTATGGGGGAAATATTTGTGTGCTTTCTCTTTGAAGTAAATATTCCTTTGTAAAAGCTAATCCTATGTTGAATGAAATTTAACTTAGGTGCCTGTCACAGGCACCTCAGAAAGTGGGAAGAACACAAACAGGGGTGACTCTGTAGTTGTACTTAAGTAATATGGAACTATGTACTGGATATGACCAGAGAATTTTGAAAGTATTTCTTTTATTAGAAACTGTTTTAAACTCTTAATATTTAATAAAACTACTTTAAGAGTTCCTGTGGTGATTTTGAATGAAATTAGATCTTATTAGAGTAACATAACTTAAAAAAAGAAATTATGTTGGAGAATTCTCTAATAAGACTGTAGCTGAACATTTATTTATTGTAATCATATTATAACATATATTACTTATGTGTATTGGGCAACAGAGTTTGTATTTGAACCCAGGATCTCTGACAGAGACAATACTCTTTCCAAAATTATCCCTTCGGTGCCTTCCAGCCCAATAAAACTCTATAAAAATGTTCAGAATATATCAAAGAAATATAGTACATGAAGCAATAAAGTACCTCCAAAAGCAAAGAATGAATCTGCTTAGAGTCTTTAGCATTACTCAAGACGGCAGAGAATCTCAACTATATTAAGTACTCATTATCAGCTATAACATAAAGGACAAGATGTTCTATATCCCTGCTCCTGGGTCTGATTCATTTCCTGTGACAAACCCAAGGGATAGTGGTCTAATCAGCCAGATCCTCCCCCATTTCCTCCTGGCTCTACAGACAGAATGAGAACATGCATTATTACAGGGAAATGCAAGGAAATCATGAGTCCCTTTAACTGACGCAACTGTACTGAGAGTGGGAAGTAAGGAGACGTGTCACATTGTCAAGTCAAATAGCCAAAATTATATTACTCTACCTTGGTCTATCTCTCAGAATAGGGCATTGTCTAGAACATGTAAGGATGAGGCAATATAATTGCAGCAATTCCCCCCCACCAGGGACAGCTCTGTTGGTGGCACAGAAATAGCCTGGCACTTTTCATTCCACTAAATGAGAGATGAAGGGCAGCCAAAGAATGGCAGTGATGACTTAATATGAGTTAAAGATTGCTATGGAGAGTCAAATAACTTTGAATCTATTGCATTGGAATAAGGCCTTTTGGATATAGCCATTTGAGTAAGTAACAAATGGTTTCAAAACAATTCAGGTTTATGCTATTTTGTAGGAATGTGTACTGTGTAAATACATAGCTTAGCCAACATTAACCAGAGCTTTATTTTGTCATGGTTGGCTATGTAAACTTTGTTAGAGGAAAAGGGCAAAACCAAAGATAGAAGTGATCTGGTCGATGCTAAAAGAAAAGACCCTTCTAAAACAGAATTGGAATGTTAATTTGTAAAGGAATCCTTAGATCTTCAGGAATCTGCCATCTTTCTTGGCATATTATAATTGATTACTTCTCTTGCTTTTTAAAATCTACTCCTCAATTGCTGGAAGTCATAATATCCTGAGTGGTCACCATTTAAATCCAGACCTGTTGAGAATCCCTAGCTTTCTTCAAGTCTTGACTATTCTGGTATCCCCCACTAGAAGCCAATCTTGACCCCCTAGTTTCTAGTACTATCTTCCTCCTTAAATTTTTGTATGTTTGCTTTCCTGTTTACATATTGTATACTTAAGAAAAATATAAACTTCCTGAAGGCAGGGACTATTTTTCATTTTTGTCTGCATTTTATACAAGGAAATTTATTTTTCTTTTGTTATCTGAATCTGTGATTTCATAAGCCTGTAAGTAAGGAGGATTTTGTTATTCTTTTTAGAGTTTAATTTCTCAGGATCCATGGCCATGGCAATGTCTACTTTCCAGGTGTTAGATAATAATTCCCAGAATAGCTCCAAGGATACTAGACAGTAATTCCTAGAATCTTAGTGATAGGCAGACCTACTGAGGCCTTGCTGTGAGATAAGGGGTGAAGTAATGTGATATTTACTATGCTTGCACAGAATACTGATATTGCTGAAATTATCCTGTACGCTCAATGTTGGCAAGATGTCTTCTTTGTCTGTTGTCCTATAAAGCAAGTGGGCACTGGTCAGTGAGTGAGGAAAAACCACAGGTAACCCATAGAGGAATCTGTGTGTGCTTTGACTGACCCCCATAAAGGCTTGAGGGAGTTTAGGGAAATGCACAAGCTGTGCCTGTCTCAATAGACCCCATCAAGACATAGGGGTAGTTGCCTCCCCTTCTCGCTAGCCCCTGCGAAAAGGATGATTAGAGAATGCTGGTTCTCCCATCATTGCTAATCTCCCATCATCAGCAACCTTTCTGAGAAGATTACACTAAAATAAAGCTGATTTTTTTTTTTTTGCTTTTTGGAGGGCCTTTGGGGTTAAGTGACTTGCCCAAAGTTACATGGCTAGTAAGTATGTCAAGTGTCTGAGGCTGGATTTGAACTCAGGTCCTTCTGACTCCAGGGCCAGTGCTCTATTCACTATGCCACCTAGCCACTCCAATAAAGCTGACTATTAACCCCTCCAGAGGTGTCTGCCTGTCTGACCAGATCAAGAGTGAACCTGATCAAACTGATAAAGACAAAAAAAAAAAAGAGTGAACCTGAAAACTCCAGTATCTCCTATGTGTTAGCTGTGAAACAAAGTGCCAAAATCCCAATGTAGAAATTCTCTCCAGGGAAGCAAAGCAGCCATTTACAGTTTTAGAGAAGGGTTATTGTGAGGCTAAGTGACTAGCCCATGGTTACATACCTAGTATGTGTGAAAGGCAACGCTTGTACCCAGATCTCCCTGACTCTGGGTCTGGCCCTCTGCTTACTATTCATACTATGTTGCTTCTCTCACAAAAATTAGGCATTTAATAAATAAAATAATTGAATTGAATTAGATGTGAACAAGGAAGGTCTGAACATTCAATATTCCATTCATTGATGGCATTTTGAATCACTATGAAAACTTTCCTCATTCAAATGTTAGTGGAAGCTTTATGGCCTTTAATGACACAACATTTGAATGAAGCAGGTGCCCTAGTGACCTTCTTATCGTATTAATATTTTAGGGAAGTTTCTTTAAGAGACAACGGTATTCAAATCAGGAGCACATTTTAAGACTTGCCAAAAACTGATTTTTTTTATTCATTTCTCCAATAATACAGTGGAAATCCTTTGTGTCCTATCTCAAAGGGCCATGCAATTCTTAAACCATTATTCAACTGATTTTATACTTGGCTCAAAGCTTGGAATAGAGAAAATATACTCTGACATCATTTCTGGCTAAGAAGCATTATCTATCCTAAAATAATTTCTTGGAATGAAATTAATTTTCTTTCCGTCTTCTTTGCAGTTGAATTTAAATGGAGTTAACTTGGCATAAAATACTCCGATTCTAAAATAGCTGCTATATATGATTGAAGTCAAACATTTAAAACATTTTTGCTTGTCTAAATCATGAAACTTTTTTTGCTGCTGTTATTGAAAGAACTCTGGCACCTCTCACAGCAGTGTCTTTATTCAAAGCGCTCTTTATGAACATATCTCTGTGTCTAAATGATTATAGTGCTGAGCTCGCTTCAGGAAGAACTGGATCAAGTTCTTTCTCTGACTGTGTTACCCTGGGGAAGTCATTTAACCTTAGGCAATTTTGAGGGATTTAATGAAGTCGTAGATAAATGGAAAGCTGTCATTGTTGGGCGTTTCCATACAGGCAATTATCTATGTGGAGAGAACCACAGATCTTTTTCATGTATTTCCAGTAAAAAAAAAAAAATCTGATTTTCATGCTGATTCTGTTACATCATAAAATTATAAATAAAAATTATAGATTACAATTTGCATTCTATTAAAAGTATTACAACACTAATGTTTAATTCACTAGAAAATCATGATAACTCAGATGAACTTGGACTAATGTTCACTTTTGTACTATGTAAACCAAAAGGCACAACAAATAAGATAATTGATATCCTGGGAGAATGTTTAATCAACTCAGGCAAAGAGATTATTGCATTTCCAATTGCTTAAATAGTATCCATTTTACCGAATTAGAATACCAATTACATATGCACTATGTATAATTCACACACATTATTATTATTTATCTACCTGTTTTATCTATCCAGCCACTAGACTAAAAATTCTGGGAGGGCAGAGTTCATTGCATTCTTCTTTTTTTCCAATTCCTGGTGCAGTGCATAGAGTGTTAGGCCTGAAGTCGGGAGGACTTCATGAGTTCAAATCTGGCCTTAGACACTTACTAGGTATGTGACCCTAGGCAAGTCACTTAACCCTATTTGTCTCAGTTTCTCATCTGTAAAATGAGTTGGAGAAGGAAATGGCAAACCTCTCCAGTATCTTTGCCAAGATAATCCCAAATAGAAATGAAGAGTCAGACATTACTGAAATGACTGAACAATAATAATCTGTCCCTCAATCCTATCCAGCCAGCCAAGTTCTCTGTCTATAAAGATGCCTTTTTGGTGGCTGTTCGGCTTTTGGCATTCCCTTGATTTTAAAGTGGCCTGCATAGGAGGATATAAACTGACCCTGAAGGGTAAGTCTTATAAATGCCAAGTTCTTACTTCAGCTGTTCTCAAAAGTAATTTGGATCAATGCCCCCAAAGCTATTAAACTGTGCATACCCTTGGACCCAGCAATGCCACTAGGTTTATACCCAAAGAAATCAAAGAAAGAGGAAAAGGGCTCAAGATATACAAAAAAAACACCCCAGCTCTTTTATGGTAGCAAAGAATTAGAAACTGAGAAGGTGGCCATCAGTTGAGGAATAGCCAAACAACCTATAGTGTATGAATCTAAATACGATATATAAATGTTTCGTCAAATGAAATACCATGGACAAAACTATTCAAGTCTTAAAGTGCTATATAAATGCTAGCTACTTTTATTATTACTATTATTAGTAGTAATAATAATAATAGTATTATGAAATACTATTATCTGGAAAGATTTATGTGAACTGATGCAAAATGAAGCAAGTAGAACCAGAAGAACAATTTATAGAATGAATAACAAAAATATTATAAAAATAAGCAACTTTGAAGCTTCCACTTAGGCTCTGGAAGGCCTAGTTTTGAAAGATTTAGAAAGATTGAGCAATTTACTGACCAAACACATATGTGGAGGATTCATGATGTAACATGTCACCCACTTCCTGACAGAGAAGTGATTGACTAAGAGAACAGATTCAAACTTCTTTTTTGAGGGGAGTTTGGGAGTTAGAAAGAGACATGGCCAATGTGGAATGCATTTTGTTTATTATATGTGTTTGTAACTAGAGTTTTGGGCAGTTAGGTGGTACAGTGGCTAGAGTGCTAGGCCTGGAGTCTGAGTTCAAATCTGGCCTCAGAGAAACTTACTAACTGTGTGACCCTTTCCAAGTCATTTGTATCTGTTTGCCTCTGTTTCCTCATCTGTAAAATGAACAAGAGAAGGAAATAGCAAACCACTCTAATGTATCTGCCAAGAAAACCCCAAATGGGGCCATAAAGAATCAGATGTGACTGAAATAACCAATCAGAACTGGAGTTTTATAGTTGCTTTCTCAATAATAGGGGCAAGTGGGAGGGAGAGAACAAAGACCCCAAAATAAAAGTGAATTTTAAAAATACCAATTTCTGGAGATTCAATTCAATTTGAGAAAAAAAATTCTATTAAATATCTCATATACCTTGGGGGATACAAAGGTAAAATGAGGCAGCTTCTTCCTTTAATGTACTCACAATTCAACAGGGTCACAAGCTCTTTCTCTTCTCTAATCTATCACATCTATCTTATGCAGTTATTATCATATTATCTGCTGTATTTTTTTTTTGCCTAATCATGTTGCTTGATTTGTACACTTCTTGAAGGGTACAGTTCTCCATATCCCTAGTGTCAGTAAATGCCTCATGGTAGGTGTTTAATACATGGTTCTTGAATAGAAGACACAAACAAATAACCATGATATAAAATAGGATATAAGAAGTAAAAGGAAACACCCAGACAAAATGAGATGAGCAGCATTTTGAAAGAGAAATCATGTTTAGCTAGAAGGATACAGGAAGGCTTCATGAAGGAAGAGGTACCTGAATTTGATCCTGAATGAAAGGAATAATATAAGAAGAGAGGCAGATAGTAGTGTACTTCAGGCATGAAGGGAAGGATGAGTGAAAAATGAGACACAGTGGAGATTAGGTTCAGATCAATTTACTGAATTTTTTTAGGCACCTCCTTTGTGAGGATACTGTGCTATGTCTTAGGGATACAAAAACCAAAACCAAAATATTCCTGTTCTCAAGGAGCTTTCATTCTACTGAAAGAAACTACATATGCACACTGAGGAGATGAACTAGAGAATAAGGTATTGGGAAATTGCAACTAAACTGAGCCTTCAAATAAGAGAATTTTTTTTTGTCTTTCAAAGTTTATTTTTAATTTATGGATTAAAATAAACATTTTCATAACATAGTACAATAAGAAAGATGATTGTACATGAAACTGCAAATCTACTATGCAAAGTTTGCTATTTCTTTCAAATATACAAAAAAATGATCATGTAATTTTCTTTCCTTTTTTTTCTCCCCTTCTCCCCCTGCCCAAATGACTACGATTAGACCAAATAGGTATACATCCATGTAAAATTATTCTATGCATACTTGTATTTATAAGTTCTTTTTCTGGATGCAGGTAGTGTCTTTCTTCATATATCCTTTATTTAATCTGGGCATTTATAATAGTCAAAATTACTTATTTGTTCAAAGTCATTCTTAAAACAATATTGCTGTTACTGTATACGACATCCTCAGTTCTGCTCATTTTACTCTTTATTTCATGCAAGTCTTTCCATGTTCTTCTAAAATCATTGAGCTCATCATTTCTTACAGTACGTTAGTATTCTATCATAATCATATACCACAACCGGTTCAGGATTTGAGGAGGGTCATTTAAGGTGAAGATGAGAAAGCAATGCATTTTGGGCCTGAGGAATGGTTTGTGGGTCTAAATGGAGAAGAGAGATGATGTAAACCGTTTTGTAATTTAGAGTATGGAAAAGAATAACATGACATAAAATCTGGGAAGGAATATTGGAGCCAGATTATAGAGGTCCTTGAATTCTGCTGTAAACGGTACTGGACTTTAATCTAGGAAAGGGACAATTTATGTTTATATTTGTGCTCTCTAGTGCCTTGGATTTGCTAATAACTTGAGTATCTTTTGAATTAATTAGCAAATGAACAGAGTAACAAAATCATCCATATCTATTTATTAAAGCAAATCCAAAAGGATCTTCACATGGCAAAGCATGTTACCCAGTGGTTTGAATTATTGAGTATGTTTTCTTTCTCTAAATTCCATAATTCAACCTTTTCATTAATTGAGACTAGCCTCTTTCTAGTCATCTTGAATTAGGAGTGTTTGACTATATATATGTGTGTGTGTGTGTATATATATATATACATATACATATATATATATATATATATATATATATATATATATATACAGTGTACACACACACACACACACGCACACACACACACACACACACATATATGTACACATATATTTTTCCTCCATAGCAGTATCTCTTTTCACGGAGCCCATAATGTATAATCTTGCTTTTTTTCTTTTTTAAAGAACTCAATAGACAAAACATTATCCATTGTTCTCTTCATACTTAGAACAAAACAATTGTTCAAAAATGCTTTATTTAGCAAAACTTTTAAGTGGATGCTTCCTTTTCCTGAACTAGATAACATTTCCTGGGAAGAATCTTGTGAATTTATTGAAGAGCCAAAGAGCTTATTGACTTCCAAATTTGAGGGCTTGATAACATTAAAACATTAGCAATTCTGAGAAGACCTTGGCATGCACACAATCACAATCTAGTTTCAAAAGATTTCATTTAAAAGAAAGAAAAGAAGTTGACTTGTTCCTGTGTTTCCTTGGAAAAACTTTTCCCTGAATGTTGTGTAGGAAGATAGCAAACACAGACAGCCAAGGTCAGTCACATAGCTGAATCCTGACAACTTGAAGTAGGCTGGACGTCATGGCAGGAAACCAACACAGTTTCTGGGAAACAAACAAATCTTAGTATGCTGACCTTAAAGATTACAGGAAAGATAATCTATTATATTTTCAGCACTGCAACTGTTTCTACAATGGTAGGTGAATTAGATACAAAAACACTGAGGACCTGGACAAGTTACTAAAACTTTTGGGGCCTCAGTTTCCTTCTCTGTAATTTCGGAGTTGCATTTGATTGCTACTAAGATCCTTTCTTTTAAACTCCAAGTCTTTGAGCCTCTTCCCTTAGTGTCTCTGTATAGTGCTTCTGAAGATGTAGCCCAGACTCACCTTACCACAGGCCTGCTCTCTTTAGGAGCAGAAAGAAGGGTGAACATAATTAAAAACAAAACACAAAGCAAAACCAAAAATAAAATAACTGACCTGTGGCTGGCAAACTGTTCTTTCTCTCACCTATCCAAACCCTCCATTAAAATGACTTTTCCAGAATTTCCCACCTGAACTTTTGACTTTATTTTTTTAATCCTAACAGACCTATTCATTCCTGACTCAATGGGCTTTTGCACTGAAAATAGTTAATCCATTCAATCAACAAACATTGAGTATTAGATAAGATAGAGTTTGAAACTTGGTGTCAGGAAGAACTGAGTTCAAATCTTGCCTAGATATTACTAGGTGTAGGACCTTGGATAAGTCTCTTCATCTTTTTTACTCTTTATTTCTTTACCTGTACAATTCAGATATTAGTAGTAACTACCTCCTAGGCTAGTTGAGGACAAAATAAGATAATACATGTAAAATGCCATACCGACCTTAAATCGCTATGTAAACCCTAGCTATGATGATGGTTATTTTTATGCTCCTTCTGTTTGAGGATCACTGGGTTAGGTTCTATGGCAGATACAAGATTGACGTCAGACACAATATTTAGCTGGATCTTCTGCTTTTCTCTGGCTTTTGGTTCTAACTGTGGGATAGTGTAAGGTGACCTTCAGTGTTCACTGATCCCATTTCAGTGGTCCAGCTCCCCAAATGAAGATCAGGGCCAGTCACTACCAATCTTAGTATTCTGTCATGGGCTATTAAACCCTTGATTTTTTTGTTTTTCAATTAGATTGTAAGGCAGGGACTATTTCTGTCTTTTTTTTATCACCAGTATTTAACACAGAACCTGGCACCTAGTAAGGGCTTAATAAATACTTTTAGACCTTAATAATAAGTACTTTCTAGTGGCAGAATTTGTAACTGATACTACTTACTATTTGAAGACATTTGAAACTATTGTGATGATCTGCTTAAGTTTTGCAAAGGTTAAATACTCCTTGCCAGTCTAAGACTAGAAGAAGATACTTGAAGGATTTATGATTTTTGTTAGCATGGTGAACCCTTGCAACCATCAGGGACTGAATAGATAGGTCTTAGTGGGTTCCCCAAAGCACATAGAGGTTAAGTGACTTTCTTAGGGTGACAAATTAGTAAGTTTCTGAGGCAGGATTTGAACTCACACCTTTCTGTTTACAAGTCTGTCACTCTATCCACTGTGTCAGTATAGCTCTATACCATGGGCTGTAGGTATAGCATAGTATAGTATAAAATGAGACTACTGTAATGATACTGGGATTTGAAGATCTTCCA
>JAQQSU010004674.1:0-14015 GCA_028627135.1 Pseudochirops cupreus
GGATCTGTTTGATAGTATCTTGATTTCTCATAAAGTCATTTGCTTCCATTTGCTCCACTCTAATTTTGAAGGAATTATTCTCTTCAGAATGCTTTTGAGATTCTTTTTCCATCTGGCAAAGTCGACTTTTTAAGGCATTCTTCTCTTCATTGGCTTTTTGGGTCTCTTTTGTCATTTGAGTTAATCTATTTTTTAAGGTGTTGATTTCTTCAGTCAGGTTGTTGACTCTCTTTTCATGATTTTCTTGCATCATTCTTATTTCTCTTCCCAATTTTTCTTCCACTTCTCTCATTTGGTTTTCAAAATCCTTCTTTAGCTGATCTCTAGCTTTTAGGCAATCTTCATGTTTCTTGGAAGCTTTTGGTGTGGGAGCTCTGACTGTGTTGTCCTCCTCCCACTCCCTGCATTGATCCTTCTTTTCCCCAAAGAAGGAATCCAGGGTTTGGTTGCTATTCTTTCTTTGCTTCTTATGCTTATTCATGGTTGGTTAGTCCATGATTTTTTTTTTAAGCTCTCTGGAACTCTGCTTCCAGAGGGGAAAGCTCTGTCCCAAATTGCTGGGGTTTTCCCAGCTGCCAGAGCTTTTAGGCAGCTGCTGGGTCCCTCCCCAACTCCCGCTCACTGAAAAAAAACAAATCCCAGGACTCTGCCCAAGACTGCGATCTGGATCCAGGCCGCTCAACACGAGAGCACTTGGCCTCTGAATGATCACTTGGTCCCCCTGCAGTCTGCAGGCTGGGAGCTCTGAAGTGGCAGTGCAGAGGTGGGTGCAAAACCTCTGCTTCTGTGGCCTCCTTGCCCTGAAGGTGGTCTGGCTGGACTGCTTTTCTCCCCCAATTTAGCCGAGCTCTACTGATCCAATTCTGGGAACTGCCACAGCTGCTGCAGATCCACTCTCCTGAAGCTCCAGCCAGGGCTTGGCTCCTCTTGTCCAGCCACCTCTGGGGCAAAGCCATGGTTTCAGGCTGGGCTGGTTTCAGCTCACAGAGCTGAGATGGCTCCTCGTAGCCGAGCTGACTTTAGCAGAAAGTATATTTGTGTGTGTTTCAGAGTTCTAGAATTTGTTTAGAGTCATATTTTATGGGTATTTTCAGGTGGCTACGTGAGAGCTGCAATATGTTGCTGCTCCTATGCCGCCATCTTGGCTCCCAGTAGAACTCTTTTCATAGAATTCTGAATTCAAATGCACAAAGTTGAGAGATAGAAGTGACCTCAGTAACCACCTAGTCCAACCTATACATGAAATTAATCCTCACCAGAATATACCCAATGAAGAGTCACCCATGTCTCTCTATGAGAGTGGGTGGGGAACTATGAAGTTCTCCAAGGAGAGGGGTCCCACCATCTCTCAGGACAGCCCAATCCATTTTTAAAGAGCTCTCAAGTTAGGAGGATTTTCCTGACCTCAGTTCTAAATTTGCCTCTTTGCAACTTTTACTGAATCAATCAATTCATCAATCAATTAGGATTATTATCTAAAAGCCAAGCATTGGGCCACATTCTAGGAAGACAAGCTCAATAAATTGAACTCCTTATTAGTAAGTTGCTTACATTCTAATGGGGCCATGACCATAGCATATAAAATGAATATACACATACACAGAAATGCAAACTTTTTTATGCATTTATTATACATTACATACATAATCATGTAGTGTATAAATATATTACACATATTAGTATATGTTCATGTATAAATATAAAGAGAATGAGTACAAATAAATAGAAAATAATTAAGTTCAAGGTCATTTGAAAGGAAAGACTGTGGAGGGGTTCCATAAAAGGCTTTGTGTATGAAAGGTGGTGCATTTTGAAGGAAGCTGCGTCTTAAGAGAAGAATTCTTTGAGAGGGAGGTGAGGAAGGAGTACATTTCCATCTATGTGACAATGCCAGACAGAATCATAGAGGTACAGTGTTACAGTGAGGAGCAAGGAGAAGGCTAATTTGTTTAGATTGCAGAGTGTGCAGAGAGGAATAATATTCAAGGAGTATGGAATAATATTGGATGAGATTGTGAAAGGCTATAAATGCTAACCAAATTCTAGAAGCAATAGACAGCTATTGAAGCATATTGTCTAAGGTACAAATATAGCCAGATCTGTTCTTAAAAAAAAAAAAGCTTAATAGTTTTATTTCAAGTAACCAATAGTTTAAAGTAATATTTCCCTTCCACTACCTCCCCCACTTGATTGAGCAAATTGAAAACCAACAAACAAAATCTCAAATTAAGTTAAATTAAGTAGCTCTACAGGGAAAGAGAAGTCAAATGTTTCAGGCTTAATTCTCAAGGAGGACTAATGACGTTGAAATGTGATGACATATCTTGACTTGCATGTGAATTGGATTTAAGTGAGGCAGGGTTGCACAAATTCATAAGCCTCACTCTCTCTGAGTCATTGAAGTCTAGTGGCAGGGGCAAAGTCAACATTACTGGCAATGGTCCAGGATGCCGTGGATGACTTAGGCATCTTTTATGCCTGACCAGGCTCTAAAATTAAGACATTAGATTAAGACAGAATGAACCTACTATATTGTCTAGCCCAGATGTGTCATTTTGCAGAAGAGAAATTGTAGCCCAGAGACATAGTGTCTTCTCCCATGTCACAGATGTAGTAAGTTGCAAAACTCGGATTTGAACTCAAGTTTTATAAATCCAAGTTCAACAGTCTTTTCACTGGAGAAAGTAGCTCCATGCCAATAGCTGTTTTGGCTTCCCAAGATCAATACATATCACCAGACCATAGGAAATTGCTTGATACTTGACCCCAGGGTGGAGAAAACACTCTCAGCCTTAAACACCACCTGGACCAGACTGAGCTCAAGCTAGTTCCCTTTCCATGTGTTTGTATAAAGACCTTGTTTCAGTCACACACACACACACACACACACACACACACACACACACATTCACACTCAGGGATAGGTCCCCTTGCTCTGTCCAAGTCTTGGTCTAGCAGATTCCCAGTAATTGTGAGTCTAACAATCACAATAGACTGGACAGAGACTTGGACAAGGCAGCAGCAATCACTTCAGAACATCTACAAATGGCTAACATTACTCTATCTCTGTATTTTCTTCAATAAAGTCTATGCCAACAAGCCAACTCTGAGTATTCTCCATTGTGTCAGACCACGGAAATCCTTTGAACCCAGAGCCAACACAGATGTTGTAGAGAACATTTCATCACTGGGTAGGACTATGAGGACTCTAAAATCCCTAAGATTCTGTCATATGAGTCAATTATGAAAGAAAATTATGAAGAAAGATTTTAGTTCTGCCTGACATCATTCTATATCATTCCAGAAAGTTCACTAGACCTACTCCCATCACCTAAGGAGGCCCTTCACTTTGTTAGGGTTTTAAAGCCCTTACCTCCTGGTTCTCCTCTGTCTTTTGTCATGTAAGGAGCCTCAGATTCTCATCCCCTTTTATGACAAACCAACTCTTCTAACATGTTTATGATTATGACAAGCCTTCTCAGTTGCCCAGTCCTTTGGGTAAACCACATTATCCCATGGTACTATACCAAGAAGTTCATTTAAGAGCAGCTTAAAATTTCTTCTGTTTCTATTTACAGGATCTGTATGCCACTTGCATATTTTTTAAAAGACATTCTATTTATGGTGTTTATTTTTATCTTTCTATATGTGGCTTATGTGATTCATGTTTATAGTTTATAGAGAATGTGGTTTCCATTAGTGACAATGCAAAGTTAATTAGAGGTAGGCTGAATCAAGACTGGCTTTTCATATTTATACAGTGATCTGTAGTCTTCCTGAAAGTTGTAATTTTTAGGAGCATTGTTTACTAGGCCATGGGTGTGTTTTGTCATATGTTGAAAGATCACACCAACTATAAAAATAAGCTGGTGAATAAGAAGCCAGGGATACTGTAGACATATGCAGAATGAGTGTTCTAGGCTGAAATACTCATTAGTGGGATGTTCTTTGTACAATCTGATTGTTTACAGCTGGTTATATGCATACTGGGAGAAAATGTACCTATAAGAGAAATTATGAGAACTCTGATGTAGTAATGTATTATTTTATATATGACTCTCCTTTTCCCATCATTTTGTATGTATCATTTTTTTAAAAAGCTACATATCATTAAACCATTGATTTAGAGTTAGAAAGTATTTCAAAGGCCATCTAGTATGACCCCCTCATTATGCAAATGAAGAAACTGAGACTCATAAATATTGAACGGCTTGCCCAGATAATAGAGGTATAAGTTTCAGAGGCAATATTTGAACACAATTTTCCTTTTCTTCAAGTCTATCACTAACTATTAAGCCGCACTGCCTCTAGGCTTTGAATCTGGAAATAACCTTTATATTTAGTCCACTAGCAATTTGAAATTTGTTTTTATTTTGTTGTTTTATTTCATTTAAGAATAGATCTCCCTATCTCACCTAGACTGAAAGTTAGGTGGTCAATCAGAAGTCTTAACTCACTGGTGATCAACATAGAGGTTTTGACCTGTTTCATGTCTGACTGGGCCAATGTTCCCTTTCTTAGGCATCCTGATGCCCTATCTCTTCCCTAAATTTAGAAAGCATATTCACACTGATGAGATATGAGAGCCATTGGACTATGGGAGTCTTCATTTGCCTATCCTGAGAGTATTAGCCATTAGAATCCTAAACACATCAGAATGGGGTACACATAAAAATTCTTCTTTAGTACAGCCCAGTGCCACCCAATTTAGACCAAACCGACAAACATTTATTATAAGTATATTCTGTGCCAAATGCTGTAGTAGGTACTGGAGATATAGAGACAACATGGTAAATAGTTCCTCCTCCAACGAGCTTATAACCTACTAGGAAGCTATACAACATGCACTCTAAAGAATTCTTGTGACCCTGTCTTTCTATTTTGTAGAGACCATCTTATACTAAGTCCAGTATGATGTTAAATAAATATTATATGATATAGATGAACTTTTATTGGCATCAAAATAATGAAAATAAGGTATCATAACCCAAAGGAGATCCTTCTTCAATCTGAACTCTGCACTATGTCTCTTTTCTCATGGAAGGATTGATTCACATGGAAGGACTGATTGACTACCAAAGTGAAGGACTGGGATTGTTCTCCAATCTCCTTGAAATCTCAAACCCTTCCAAAGTTGGAATTATGTACCAGAGATAAAACAATTTCAGCTGTTTCCATGGTCTCAGACACTAAGAACTTAAACTAGGAAAACATTCTCTGAACTAACAGCAAAGGCCAATAATTCTAAACCCTTAACTTGAATTTACTCAATACCTCCTTCCCTATTCATATTCTGTGTTGCAAAGTTACACAAGCTGACCAATGGGCTTTCAATAAAACCTAACCCTACTCTCTGATTTCTTCTCTTCCCTTCTCGTGTCATGGTGATTCAAACTCCAAACTCAGAAATGTGTTCAGGATGCAATCTCAATGTGGTAGCATTCTGTGTCACTGAGTCAGAAAATTGGAATACAGAAGAAATAGGGGTAAAGTTTGTAGGGAGGAGGGACTATGTGACACTCTAATCTGTATGAAAAAATCAGAATCCAGCTGCAGCTAGAATGGTTCCACAAGAAATCACGTGAAGTAAACACTGAGGCTGATAAGCTCTGAATTACTCTGTATTGGAGGAGGATGAAATGCTTTGAGATCAAACCCCCAATGAAACTTTCATTAAAAGGGACTGAGTCAGAAAGTGAGCAATAGGTTAGAATAAGGAAAAACACTGCTATCACCAAAAGTCTCAAGGAATGTAGCAGAAGTAAAATATTTTGAACATAAGTAGATAAATCAACAGAAAAGACATTAATAACAGAAGTAAGTATGACCTATAGACCTAGTAAAATTTTAGGCACCATGAATAAGTATTTCAAGAAAAATCAAAATGATTCAACACCTAATGAAGCAGAAGACCCGTGGATTTCTGAGAGCATGAAATCACAGTACAATATTCCTGTTTAAATAATAAATATGAGGGCAGAACTTATGGCCTGCATAGTAGAAATAAATGTCAGAATGGGAAAAAAAAAGGACAAAAATAAAACCTTGAATCCACAGTAGCAAATCTCAATAAAGGAAAAAAAGACAAAATAAGTGTTTGGGAATATTAATACATAAGCATAAAGATTAATCTGGAAGAAGAGAAGAAAAAAGAATGACATTAAAAGGAAGAAGGACAATAGTTTTACCCTTCAAAGTTGTATATATGAGTTTTCAAAGAGAAAAAAATAGTACTTGGTATCATTTCTTCTCTAACCTTTGGACCTCCCTCTCAACCCCACACCTCCCCCTTGTGATACTCATGTGACAATGTTGAACTGAAGAAGAGAATGTTGTAAGCTGCCCTTTTTATGTGAAGAGCTCAACATAAATATAGCAAGAACTTGTATATATTTGAAATAAAAAGTTATTGGAGTTTACCATGCTTACTTTTCTGAATTTGTATCAGATAGCTTTTAGAAAATATGCTTGATTAAGGGGATGCCCATCAATTGGGGAATGGCTAAACAAGTTGTGGTATATGAATGTTATGGAATACTATTGTATGATCAGAAATATGGAGGAGACAATCTTCATATTCACCTGGAAAGGCTTATACAAACTGATGCTAAGTGAGAAGAGCAGAACCAGGAAAAATTTGTACACAATCACAGACACATCATATGTGTGATGATCAACCTTGATACACTGGACTCTTCTCAGCAACGCACAGGTGTAAGACAATTCTACAAGTCTCAGGATGGAAGGAGATATCTACATTCAGAGAAAGATCTAGAAATACCAGAGTTTAAATGGAGCCTGAAGCAATCTACATGCTATCATTCCTTTTCATGTTTTGTTTTCTTTCTTTTTTCCCATTTTTCACTCCATTGGTTACAGCCCTTCTGTACAACCAGTCTATTGAACAATGCGAAAGTGTTTCCAGATCCTATACTTGATTGCACACCACCATGGGGGGGGGGGGGAGGAAGGAAGGGGTGAAAATTTGAAACTCAAGGGATTGTGGAAGTGAATCTTGTAAACTAAAATTAAATAATCAATTCAATGAAAAAAAAAGAAAATATGCTTGAAAAACGTAAAGAGCTTGCCTATATTTTGTAACACTTACCGGGTGGGTCTACTACCCAATCAAGAGTTAAATTTGGGCTTGCTTACTATCTCTCCCTGTGAATTTCTCAATGGGATAGCATTCTTTTCATTTCTTCCCAGAAAATACTCTTTCTTAGACGGTCCTAAAGTGTGAATGAGTGCAGAGTATTACTGACATACATCCCTTAATTGAATGTTTATTTGATTTAATATAATTATATATTTGGGAAAAATTATAATGTATAGAGCTGCTGCTTTACAAGTATAGTGTGGAAGGATAATGGGAGATTATAAACATTAATGCCTCATAAAACTAATGAGAAACACTGGAAGATAAAATCAGTTTAAAGAACACTGGGTAGTAAATTCAACCAAACAAAATCAACCTGGGTGTATTTAAGGACAAAAATTGAAGGAAGATAACAAACAGAAGAAAAATTAAAAATATCTGCAAAGATTTTTTTAAAAGCTTCTATCAACCACAAGCACAGCAGAGTGATTATACTTGTCCCATAACATCAAAATCTCAGATGTGATTTTGGAGGAGATAGAAATGATGTTAAAAAAAACAAACAAAAACAAATGCTGGACAAGCAACTGAATTGATCAATATACATATATATATATGAAATAAAAACTGTGCTTGAGCTCACAGATAGTAAGTGTTGATGGGTATATTCACAAGGAATGTGAGAAAAAGGAATATATCTAAGGCAGAGAAACAATTTCAGGCCTTATGAATGCAACAGAAAGTCAACAAAAGAAATATAAACCATTTTTAACCTGGATGTTCTTGTCATCTATGTAAAAATTTAAAAGAAGCCAATTGCACATGGATCAGAGGCATTACTAATAAGAATTATCAGTAGAGAAGTTACAAGCTTTAAAAAACACTATTCTACAGTAGACCACATGTTTAGTATCACACAATGGACTGTAAGGTAGAGAGAATACAAGAGCATATTTATTTTTTAAAAGCATTTGATTTTGTAGAGAAAGACATGATCTTAAAAGATCCCTTTGAACAAGATGCCTTCCATTCATATATCAAAATCTTTTCAAGATCACGGAAAGATTTGTCAACAGAGATCACAATGTTTGACAGCCCTTTGATCACAAACATTAGGCTAGCCATAAAACTCTTGTCAAATTAGTTTCCCACAGTGATATTAATCATTTTCCTCATGTTGAACTATCCATGCATTCCTATTATAAATACAAACTGGTTAAAGTTTTTAGATCTATTGTTGCAGCATGTTAAACAAAATTTTATTTTAATTTATATTCAATATCAATATTTGATATTTTGTATCTTCAAAGAAAAAATGGGTGTCAAGTATGATAATAATAATTTGAAAAGAAGAAGAAACAGACAAAAGGAAAGAGAAGCATGAAACACTGGTACATGCCACAGAAGCTTCAAGCCTATATATGTTGAGAAAAAAAAAAGTTTGAGCATTGGAAATGGTGAGAACTGAATAACATCACAAAACAGGAGACTGAATATATCTTAATGTAAAAGAGATAACTCGTTACTAATGAAATTGTACTCTGAATCAGCTGCTTTTGAATAGTCAGATCGTTGACTTGTTAGCACTAAACTCAAAATTAGTACAAATCTGGAAGAAATACAAATGAAGAAAAGTAGGGTATGTAATTGCCTGTTCCAATGAATTGTTGATAATGTAAGAAGAAGAAATGATGTGTCTTATTCCCTTTGACCACAAAAGATAGACTTTATATATATATGTTTGTGTGTGTGTGTGTGTGTGTATATATTTTTTTTTCCTATATATCATTTTTTAATTTAACTGCAACATTTTCTGTTTTGTTTATACTGTGAATGACAAGATTCATATCTTCCTTTTCTCCAGCAACATGCCCACTTGGTGGTTCTTAGACAAAGATCTCCTAATTAAAGAACCAACAGTCAAGTTCAAATTTTAAAATGTCCTAGAAACTGTGTATTTTGGCACTCTCTGTTCCCATTTTCCGTTTACTGTGTCACCATTGCAGCATAAATAGAAGGGGTAGCACAGCGTGATTTTACATTTTTGTCTTTGTTTCAGGATTGTCAGGGTATTATGTCAACAATCTATCACCAATTGGCCAACCTCCATAATTGTTAAAGCACAGTAATTTTCTGTTACACTTGTATACCACAGTTTATTTTCCACTTGCTAATCGTTGGGTGTGTATTGTATGTTGTCTTTCCTCCCCCTAATTTGAGTTTGTTTTCTTTTGTTTTCTCTTGTTTTATTTTACTCTCACAAATAGTGGTGCTATAATTTTTTTTTTTTTTGGTATAGAAAAGTGTTTTCTTTTTCCCTTCCTGTCACTTGCCCTCTTAGATTGTAAAAGTCAAAGTGGTGTGTCTGGATCAAAGAATATTGACATTTATAATATTTTATTGTATAATTCTGTATAGCTTTTCAAAATGGTTAAACCAGTTCACAGATTCTCCACCTGTGCATTTAATGCCTATTTTCCCACAGGCCTATCAGAATTGAATTTTGTCATCTGTTACCATCTTTGCCAACTTGATGTGCCAGTTTTCAAGCAGGTGTACATCAGAGTTAGTTTATGTATTGCTACATTGATTAATGGTTCATAACTCTTTGACAAATAATTATTGATAATTTATATTTTTTTCTTTAACAATCACAGATAGTATCTTTTATTATTTTTGAAGACATCTATTAGTGCATGGCTCTTACTAGTTTCAATATCAAATAGAATTTGAATGTCAGCATTTTGTTAGAGATATTAGGGCAAAGGTTTTTCCAATTTACTTTCTTCTTACTCTCCCTGTATTACTTTCATATGTGTAAAATAATATATTATATAATCATAATAATCTATTTGGTCTTTTATGATTTTCTCCACATTTCAGCTAAAAAGACCACATCCCTATACCCATAGTTATGAAGCACACAGTAAACCTTTTCACCATCAAAAAATGAAGTGACCTCATCTAAACTCTAACATCACAGTTGTAGGTAGATTTATTGAGACAGCAGAATTATTACAGTGGAAAATATTGATAGGACAAATAGCTAGATTAGATCAAGTGAATATTGGAGATATATATATATATATATATATATATATATATATATATATATATATATATATATGCAGGAGATGGCACAGTTGTATGTTTTGAAGGATAATATATGAAGGTATCTGAAGGGAAGAAATAGTAAAGACTTTATTATTTCCTGTCCTACCCTTACCCCTACCATCAATAAAAAGCAATGAGGAAAGCCACATTAACATCTGGCCTACTTTTCCAACTATATAAAATGTCAGTTAACCTCTCAAGTGCTTTAGGAAACTCTAAGATTATATATTGCAGAGAATTCCTTCAAGGTCATTCCTTTTCCTATATTTTTCCTATATATACATAGTCTATGTATATATTGAGGGTAACTTCAAGGAAAAAATAGTAGGGAACATGCAGTCTTTTGTATTCCAAAGTAGCTACCATCTTTCCCATCACATAGTAAATGGAAAGATATGGAGAATGCAATATTTTACTGTACTTAAAGTAGGCTGATTGTATTTCCAAAACTTATGATTATAGCATCCTACCATGGAGCTACCAAAGGGATTATCCTAATGTTTAGGATTGGTCATGTCACTCCACTACTCAATAAACTCTAGTAGTCCCTATTACCTATAGAATCAGATATATGAATTCTTCCTGTTGGCTTTTAATGTCCCTTAACAACCTGGCCTATTTACTTTACCAGCCTTTGTATACATCACTATCTTGTATATAGCTTTATGGGTGCATGTTGTCTTCTCCATCAGAATGCAAGATCTTTAAGGACAGTGAATATTTCATTTCTTTATCTTTGTATCCCCAGTGATCCCCAGTGTCAAGCATATTGCCAGGCATGTGGTAGGCACTCAATAAATGCTTGTTGATTGATTCACACACACACACACACACACACACATTTGAATTGGCCTTACTATTCCAAATATGGTACTCTCTGATCTACCAGACTTTATGCCCTTTCCTTGACTTTCTCCCTATGCCTGGAATACACATCCTGCAGACCTCTGTCTCATCTCTTAGAATAGATAGCTTCCTTCAAGGCTAAATTCAAATGTTATCTTCTACAGGAAGCCTTTATTCATATTCCCAATGGTCCACCGTCTGCTCTAAGACATTATCTTGTCAAACACATAGTTTGCATATAACTATTTCATGCTAGACTATAAGGTCCTCAAGGGCAGAAAGACACTATCTTACATTTATTCATTTTCCTAGTTCCTAGCCCAATGCCTGACACAAAGAGATGCTTAAGAAATTCTTGTTAATTGAATAGATTTAACTATATAAGGAAGGCTATACCTATGTGTCAATTTTTAAGGCATTCTTGTATCCTCCCAAAATTGTATGTATGTATTAAAAACATAAATCTCCATTCAAAAATTTTCAAAGAAGGTCTTTTAAATTTTTTAAATGGAGATTTATTAAGGAAGTTTATGTTGGAGGAAAGAAGCATTTGAACTTAGTGGTACTGTATTTTAAAATGTCAATAAGAGAATAAAGAGCAAAACTTGACACACCAGGGTATATGGCGCTAAATACACCTTTCCTACTATATGTTCCTGCCCAAGTTTGGTTGATAGAAGGCAGAATGACTGTTCCTGATGAATTCCACCTTTGAATGATAATATGGCTTAGTCGACACATAGATTGCCCTCCATTTTTATAATAACAGTTCTTGGGTTATTATAATGAAGGACAATCTATTTGTCAGTTATATTATGTCAACGAGCAAAGGTGCAGTTAATCAGGGACCAAATCATTCTGTTCAGTCAAGCTAATAAAGTCAATTCTGCTCTCCTAGGCTGCATCTTTCATCCTCCAACAAAGCCTTCTTTGTAAACAATGCTCAAAACATCTTTGATAAATTGGCGTCTGCCTCCATTTTAACAACTGAGAAACAGGAATAAAGGGAGCTAACTAGTGGGGTACTGGGAGTGAATTGATAGCTCTGATTTAAAAATTTAAATGAAAAATAATTACTTTGTAAGGATCTGTCTGTGGGGAGACTCATGGAGGTCTCATTTGTGGGGAAATATGACTACCCTCATACAGCCTATAGGAAGTGTGGAGATGCCATGATGGAAGTTATAGTGTAACTAAGCGATGTCTCTGCCTTACCCCTAGCTGCTATGTTGGTCAATAAGAGACAAGGCCAGTCTCACTAGGCTTGCTTAATCAATCTCCCTGGGGCTATCACTCTCCCTTACTGTGAAAACTACACTATGGCTTCTATCCCTACTCTCTTTCTCTTTTGGTCAGCCTTGAAGCAGACCTAGTTCCCCTTTAAGAATGGATGACAATGAATATACAGTTATCCCATCCACCTTGCAATTTTTCCCATGATGGTTTCACTGTGTCATGGATCAGCACAAGAAATTAAGTGAGAATTTGGGGGGAGTTTTGTGGAAGCCACAGACGACAGGCAAAGGCCAGTAGATGACATAGAAAAAGTTTAGAGAATCAGGCATGAATAAAATATATGTATAGTATTATGTTATATCAACCCAAATTTCACAACAAGGTAATGTAACTATCCCATAAAAGAAAAAAGAAAACAAATCAGACTCTTCTCTGGTATGAAGTAAGGGCCAAAATATTGTATGCAGATTTTCCAGATCACAGGTGCACTGCACTGTACCCCTAATACCCACAATATGGAACACTGTACAAGAGAACCTAAGAATCTGACATTAGAATATTCAATGAATTTGAGAATTTCAGGTGAAAAGGATCACTGAGGCCACGCAGTCCAACCTGAACTTGTATAGAACCCCCTCTAAAGCATCCCCAAAACCATCATTCAATTTTTTTTTTGAGGATCTATATTGAAAGAAAAACCATTACCCCCAAAGGCAGCTAGTTCATCTTTGGGCTAGCTCTAATACATGAGAAGTTTTCCTTAGATACAGCTGAATCCTTTCAGCAACTTTCATCTTTTTGTTTGATTTTGCCCTTGGGGCCAAACAGAACAAGTCTATCTATTAGTATCTATTAATGTACCATAATTTGTTTACCCATTCCTCAATCATTGGGCATTGCTTTGTTATCAGATACACACAGATGTTACCCATAGGGCCTTTCTTTCTCTGACTTCCTTGCTATTTATGTTCTATCAATGTTATCTCTGGGTCTAAGGGTATGGATGTTTTAGGCACTATCATAGCATGATTCCCAAATTGCTTTGCAGACTGGTTGGAACACTTCACAACATCCACACAAATATCAAAATTAGTATGCGCGTCTTTTCAAAACCCTTACAACATTAACTATTTACACCTTTTGTCACTTTGCCAATTTACCAGGTGTGAGATGAAACATAGGACCTTTGTTTGTTTGTTTTCACATTTGTTTTTAATTAGGGATTTGGAGATGTCTTTCATGGTTGTTAATAATGTATGATTTTTGTTTTGAGAACTCTTTGTCCACTTATCCATTGGGCTTTTGATCTTACATATTTGTATTATTTCACTACATATCAAGATTTTGGAGATTTACCAAAAATATTTGAAAGAAATTATTTTTTGCCAATCATACTTGTTGCAATTATGATTCTCTGGATTTTATCCCATCTACCCCTATTTCTCACAGTTTACCATCTTATCTGAGGCATTGACTTTGGAGAAAAGCTTTTCAGTGTCATAGAATCAAAAAATTATCTATCTTGTCTTTTGTGATTGCCTTTGTTCGTGTAAAAATTTTCCCCCTAGCAATACCTGTGAAGGCAATTAATTCAGTTCTCATCTCATTTTGTTTATGTTTTTTTTTTTGATATGAAATTCTTTATTAAATTTTTTTGACTTACATCTTTTCTCCCCGTCTTTCCCCCGCCCACCACCCCAAAACAGCCATCCCAGTATTT
>JAQQSU010004675.1:0-14015 GCA_028627135.1 Pseudochirops cupreus
ACACACACACTCACATACACACACACACACACACACACACACACACACACCACTTTCCTGTTCCCTTTGTCCCTTTGTTTTCTGCTCTGGTACATTCAATTCAAAGCTCTGTTACACTGGTGCCTCCCTTCACTGCCAGTTCATACAGCTGCCCTCTGGTGATACAGGGTTTTCTGCTCTGACACTGGCAGTTTACAGCTTTGAGGAGCTGGTGTTATGGTGTTGCAGACAGTGTCATCAGCTAGGCAAACTTCCATAGCCTGGATCCACTGGAAGGAGGGAATGGCGATTGTAGTGCAGGGATGAATTTTGTTTTAAGTCTGTGTCCGGTTCTTAAGTCTGGTACAGCCTTGCTGTCCATAAAATAGAAGGTGAGGGAAGGATTTTAAGTGAACTCCAGGTCAGTGAGGGTCAGTTGATATTTTGATTGTTTTGTTTTGTTTTGACTTTTCAAATTCTGAGTGTTCCAGACCTTAAAAGTAGCTGAAGGTTGTGAGAAAATGTCTAGTCCTCCATTTTGTTGCTCATGTGACCCAGAAGAATTGATTGCATTCTTAGAAGTGTGAGATAATGCACAAAGGTATATTATTGTCAGGTTAGTGATCTTAAAGTACAATAAGGGAACTTGAGTTCAGAAATAAAATAGAATTAAGATTATGCTTGCTTCTTTTTTTCAAAATGTATATCTTTTGTTCTTACATCACCTTAATTTCCAATACATTTACTACTCCCTCCCTACCACAGAGCCATCCTATATAATAATAAAAAAAGAGTCAAAATAAAAACAATTTAGCAAAACTAACCAAAACGGAACCCAGTCTGACATTATATATAGTTTTCCTCACCCATAGTCTCTTATCTGTGCAAAGGACACAGGGTATTTTGTTAACAAATGTACTTTTCTTTCTATATGGAACTTAAGGATAAACTAAAGATATACTATTAATGTTCATCTCCCCACCTGCCATGCAAGTCTCAAACAACAACAATAATTGGAAAATAGAGGGCTCTTCTTCTGAACTATAAGCAAAAAATCTTTTCGCTGGAAGGTGGAGGTGGGTGGAAAATGAAGAGAAATATGTTTAAAAACATTTTAAAAAGTATTTTTTTAAAAAATGCTATCATGGGTGTGACTATTGAACTATCAGTGACATTGTGGCTGAAAGGGCTTGTAATATATCTTCTCCATTAGTAAACATAAAGTCACCACATACCTTAATTTATACTGTGTATAAATTCAAGTTTAACATCTTCACGGATGCATTTATCCCCAATTTGCAAAAGATGCTCAATCAATAGTTAGAAACTCAGTGTGTTTAAAAACAAAGAGTAGAACTTAACACAAGATGACAAAGTCAACTTCCTTTTCTGTTCTCACAAGATGTTTTAACACTGGAAGGAAGGATGGAGCAAGACCTTGTAATCAAAACCAGACAATGTAACTCAATGTTTGAGACCAAAGTCCAGAAGCATGGGAGCACCTGCTGTCGGGAATTACTCAAGCATGCTGTTAGCTTGCCTGCCTGATTCTCCTAGGTATTTCACACACTAGTTCCCTGTCCAACCCTCCCTATACTCTCTCCCACCAAAAAAAAAAAAAGTCCAAGTTTATTTTAAGAGCTATATCTGTTAACTAGACTTTTGTCTGAATGTGTAAAAAAAATGCATTTATGTTTCAAAACCTTTTTTTCTCATTGTATGTAAGTGTACTCATATACACTGCTATGTTCTTTTCTCTTTCTAATTTGATTAAAACAATAAAACCAGGATATTATAAGATGATCTTTTCTATTTTAGCAGTAGTAGTAATAGTTTTACGTGTGTGTGTGTTTGTGTGTACTGTTTACCTATATATACATAGACTCAATGTAAAAAAAAAAAAAAAGAAAACAACCAAAAAGCAACTCAAATTTGAAAATATTTGACACAATTATAGACTCTATGTTGAAAGGAAACTTAGAATTCATTTATTCTGGTCACCTACTGGAAACATGAAATCCTTCTTCAATATTCCCAATAAGTTTCCTAGCACTATGTTTGGCACACAATAGGTATATAATAATTGCTTGTAGAATTGAATCAAACTGCATGGTCACACAATCTCTCAGTGAGGAAGAGTTCACTATAGCTCAAGGCAGTCCATTGTGTCTTTTGGATTATTCTAATTTTTAGGGTGTTAGTTTCATGGTGGACTGAAGTCTACCTCCCTAGAACTTTTAGAGAAGTAATTGAATTTCTTCAAATATTTAAAGACCTTTATATTTAAAGATTCTATGACTATTTTGAGAGACATTAATAAAAATAAATGAATATTGTATTTTTGAGGACTTCTATTGATATAATAATGAAACCTTTGTTTTTTGTTATTTATATGATCAATGTTAATTATTTTCATAGCAGTGAGTCATCCTTGACCACTTGACCTATATATCCACATTGACCATAATAAATACACACCCTCATACAATCATACAATTATTCATTTATGTATAATGATGAGTATCTTTGCTATAATTTTAATTAAAATTTAGCATTAATATTTATTAGTCAAATTTTTCTTGTCCATCTTTTGAAAATTCATTTTCATGTGATTAGTATGATTGTACGTCTATAACCTATATCCAATTGCTTGCTGTCTTGGGGAGGGGAGGGAAAGACAAAAAATTGGAACTCAAAATTTTATAAAAGTGAATGTTGAAAACTATATTTACATGTAATTGGAAAAAAATAAAATATTAAGTGGAAGCAAAAAAGAAAAAAAAGTATAAATTTTAAAAATTCAATTTTATTTTATTCTCAGTTCCATATTGTCTCCCTCTCGAAAACTGATAAAAAATATGTTCAATCAAGTAAAACAAATCCCTGCTTTAGCCATATCCAAAAAAGTATGTTTCAATATGAATTCTAACCCGATTACTTCTGTCTCTAAAAGTAGATGGCACATTTCATCATGAGTCCTTTAGAATTGTGGTTGATCATTGTGTTGATCAAGGTTCCTACATCTTTCAAAGAATTCTTCCCAGATTTCTTTGAAGCCATAGTTTTAATCAGTACTTACAGTACCTCTTTAGTATCATATTGTTTTGATAATTATACCTCTCTTCCTGGAGTCATAAAGACCTAAGTTCAAATCTGACCTCAGACACTTACTAGCTATATGAATTTGAGCAAAACACATGGTACATAGTAATAGCCATATTGTTCAATGAAGAACTGTGATGAACTTAGCTATATGATGACTCAAGAAAGTCCCAAAGGCCTGATGATTAAGCATACTTTTGGCCTCCAGAGATTGATTGAATAAGACTGAAGGATGCTATTTTCACTTTCTTTCATTTTTTTTAAATTTGAGTCTTCTTGTCCAAAGTAACTAATATGGAAATGATTTACATAATTGCATATGCATAACCTATATCTGTTTTGTTTGCTCACCATTTCAGGGAGGGGTGAGGAAAAAGGAAGGAGAGAAGGATAGAATTAGGAACTCCAAACTTTAAAATAAATATGTTTAAAATAGATCATTTTGATTATATTAAATTTAAAAGTTTTTACAAAAACAAAATTCATACAACCAAAATTTCAAGGAAAGCAGAAAGTTGGGAAAGAATCTTTACAGCAAGTGGCTCTGACAAAGACTTCATTTCTCAAATGTATAGAGAACTGACTCAAATTTATAAGAATACAAGCCATTGCCTAGTGGATAGTCAAAGTATATAAACAGCCAGTTTTTAGACAAAAAAATCAAAGCTATGTATGGTCATATTAAGAAATGCTCTAAAGCACTTTTTATTAGAGAAATGCAAATTAAAACAACTCTGAGGGACCACCTCACACCTATCAGATTGGCTAACATGACAGAAAAGGAAAACAGCAAATACCCAAGAGAATATAGAAAAATTGAAACATTGCTGCACTATTGGTAGAATTGTGTTTACCTGTCTTGTTGGTTTTTTTCCATAAAACTAGCTCCTAGATTTATTTATTAATTCTATAGCTTTCTTACTTTCAATTTCATTAATCTCACCTTTGGTTCTTGGGATTTCCAATTTGGAGCTCAATTGGGGATTTTGAATTTGTTCTTTTGTTAGTATTTTTTTTTTACTTGCATTCCCAATTAATTGATCTGTTTTTCCTCTATTTTGTTGATGTAAGAATTTTAAGAAATACATTTTCCCCTAAGTACTGCTTTGGCTGCATCCCACAAATTTTGGTATGTTGTCTCATTGCTGTCATTCCCTTTAATAAAATTATTGTTTCTGTGATTTGTTCTTTGACTCACTTGTGCTTTTGGATTAGATTAGTTTCTAGTTAATTTTTAATTTATCTTTACACTTCCCATTGTTGAATGTAATTTTTATTGAACTATGACCTGAAAAGGATGTATTTAATGTTTCTGTCTTTCTACATCTGATTTTGAGGGGTTTATGCCCTAATATATGGTCATTATTTGGGGTATAGGTATCATGTACTGCTGAGAAAAATAGTATGTTCTTTTCTATTCCCATTCAGTTTTTTCCAAACCTCTGTCATAACTAACTTTTCTAAGATTCTATTCACCTTCTTAGTTTCTTGTTTATTTTTGGCTGGATTTATCAAGTTCTGATAGGAGACAGTTGAGATCCCCCACTTTTCTCCTGTAATTAACTTAACTTTTACTTTAAGAACTTGGATGCTATACCATTTAGTACATTTATTAATACGTTAGTATTGATATTACTTCATTGTCTAAGGTACCTTATAGCAAGACATAATTTCCTTCTTTATCTCTTTTAATTAGATGTATTTTTTTTTTTTGCTTTTGCTTTGTCTGAGGTCAGGGTTGCTACCATTACTTTTTTTTTTTCTTTAGCTGAAGCATAATATACTGTGCTCCAGCCCCTTACCTTTATTCTGTGCATGTCTCTCTGTTTCAATGTGTTTTTTTGGTAAACAACACATTGTAGAATTCTGGTTTTTGATCCACTCTGCTATCTGCTTCCATTTTATGGGAGAGTTCATCCCATTCACATTCATAGTTATGATTACTAACTATATATTTCCCTCCCTCCTGTTTGTCCTTCCACTCCTTTCATCTTTTTCCTTTTTCACAATGTTTGTTTATGTCCACTACTTCCTCCCAATCTGTCCTCCCTTCTGTCCCCATCTCCCTTACTTAATCTCCTCCCCTTTTACTTTCCTGTTGAGTAAGATAGATTTCTATATTCAGCTGATTGTGCATGTTATTGTCTCTTTGAGCTAACTCTAATGGGAGTAAAGTTCAAGTGGTACCTGCCCTCCCATCTCCCCTTTATTGTAACAGGTCTTTTGTGCCTTTTCATGTGAAATAATTTACCCCATTCTACCCCTGCCCCTTCACTCCTAATGTAATCTTTCTCATAGCTTAATTACATGACATTACAAGATTAATTGTCATTGAGGCTTGAGTCTTGTGATGTCATTCCCTCAAATTCACCTTATACCTTTGCCCTTTGTTTATGTATGCTCCTTCTAAGTGCATTATTAATGATACATTTCATAAAGAGTTACAAATATCATCTTCCCACATAGAGACATAAACAATTCAGCCATATTGAATCCCTTATATCAGTGGTTCTGATGCCTAATGCCACAACACTTTAATACTTGTATGTGGGCATGTCTGCATGTGGGCGAACCCACCTGGAGACAGATAGAGGAGCGTGGTGTCTCAGTTCCTAAGACCGATTTCTGATGGCCTTAGGCACCCCCTGTAACCCCTGTGAAAGGGTCGTTCAACCCCCAAAGGGGTTGCGACCCACAGGTTGACAACCGCTGCCTTATATTTTCTCTTTCCTTTTAAACCTTTGCTTATGCTTCTCTTGAGTATCTGATGTTAGAAATCAAATTTCTTGTTCACCTCTGGTCTTCTCCTCATAAAAGCTTGAAATCCTTCTATTTCATTTGAATGACCTTTTGTTTTCCCTTGAAAAATTATGCTCAATTTCACTAGGTAGGGGATTCTTGATTGTTGTCTTAGTTCCTTTGCCTTCTGGAATATCATGTTTCTTTAAATCCCTGATCCTTTAATGTTGTAGCTTCCAAGTCCTGTGTAATCCTGATTATGACTCTGTGATATTTGAATTATTTATTTCTGCTTGCTTGCAATATTTTTCCTTGACCTGGTAGTTCTAGAATTTGGGTATAAAGTTCCTTTGACTTTTCATTTTGGAATCTCTTTCTAGAGATGATTGGTGGATTCTTTCAATGTCTATTTTGCCCTCTGGCTCTAGTATACCAAGGTAGTTTAGGCAGTTTTCTTTTTGTACAGAAACCAAAAAGTTTCTATACAAATAAAGCAAATGTAATTAAGATTAAGAGGAAAGTGAAAAATTGGGAAAAAATTTTATAACCAGTGTGTCTGATAAAGGCTTCATTTCTAAAATATACAGAGAACTGAGTCAAATCTATAAAAATAAAAGTCATTCCCCAATTGATAAATGCCCAAAGATACGAACAGGCAGTTTTCAGATGAAAAAGTTAAAGATATCTATAAGCATATGAAAAAATGCTCCAAATCACTATTGATTAGAGAAATGCAAATCCAAACAACTCTGTGGTACCACATGTCACTGGTCAGATTGGCTCAGATGACAAAACAGGAAAATGATAAATGCTGGAGAGGATGTGGAAAAATTGGAACATTGATGCATCATTGGTGGAGTTGTGAACTGATCCAACCATTCTGGAGAGCAATCTGTAACTATGCCCAAAGGGCTATAAATAGGTGTATATCATTTGACTCAGCAATACCACTTCTAGGACTGTATCCCCAAAAAATCATAGAAGTAGGAAAAGTACATTTGTACAAAAACATTTATAGCAACTCTTTTTGTGGTGGCAAAGAATTAGAAATCAATTGGAGAATGGCTAAACAAGGTATCGTATTGTACTATAAAAAATGGGGAGCAGACAGACTTTATAATAACTTGAGGAGGCTTATATAAACTGATGTTGAGTGAGGAGAGCAGAACCAGGAGAAGTTTGTACACAATTACAGACACATCATATCTGTTACAATTAACTCTGGTAGACTGGGCTCCTCTCAGCAATGCAAGGTTATAAGACAACTCCAAAAGACTTATGATGGAAAGAAATATCCACATCCAGAGAAAGAACTACATAGTCTGAATGCAGATTGAAGCAAACTACTTGCTCTCTCTTTTTTTTTTTTTGTTTCTTCTTTCTCATTGTTCAGTCCATTGGTTATAATCCTTCTATACAATTTGACTCATATTTAATGTGAAGGTATTTGTAGATCATATATTTGATTTCATGCCACCATGGGGGAAGAGGGAGAAAATTTGAAACTCAGTGGACTGCAGAACTGAATTTTGTAAAGCAAAAGTAAATTAATTAATTAAAAAATAATAAATGATGAGCAGGCAGAACTAGGAAAACATTGTACACAGTAATAACAACCTTGTGTGATGATCAACTGTGAATGACTTTGCTCTTCTCAACAATACAATGATCTAAGACAATTACAAAAAAAACTCAATGGAAAGTATTATTGACATTTAGAGAAAGAACTGATTGACTCTGAATGCAGATCAAAGCATACTATTTTCACTTTATTTTTTTACATTTTTTTCCTTTGTGGTCTGTTTTTTCTTTCACAACTATGTGTAATACGGAAATATGTACTATGTCATATATATACTATATATAACCTCTATCAAAATACTTACCACTTTAGAAAGAGGGAAGGGGAACTGAGGAATAGAGAAAATTTTGAAAGTCAAAATTTTATAAAAATGAATGCTAAAATTTTCCTTTCCATATAATTGGAAAAAGTAAAATACTATTTGAAATGTTGTCTTGCAAATTCTCTCCCTATGTCCTGCCCATTCTCCCTTCTTGAGAAGGCAAACAAACTTGATATAAATATACATGTGAAGTCAAGCAAAGCATATTTTCACATTAGTCATGTTGTAAAATAAAACACAATCCCCCCCCCCAAAAAAAAGTTTGCTTCAATCTTCATTTAGACTCAATCAGTTCTTTTTCTAATGGGGGATAACATTTTTCATCATATGTCTTTTGGAATTGTCTTGGATCATTGTATTGCTGAGAAGAGCTAAGTCATTCCCAGCTGATCATTGTACAATATTGCTATTACTGTGTACAATTATATCCTGGTTCTGTTCACTTCACTTTGTATCAGTTCACATAAATCTTCCATGTTTTTTTTCTGAAACTATCTAACTCTTCTTACAGCACAATAGTATTCCATCACAATTATATACAAAAATTTGTTCATCCATGTGAGTTTCCAGTAGTCTAAGCACCATACTGTTTCTTATCTTTATAAAACCGTAAGCTTAAATAGCTTAATTGTAACATAATTTCAAGCTCTACCCCTATCTCCTTTGCTTGAGAGTGAATACAGACATGCCCTTCAGAGAAAAGTATGATCATTTTTTGATGGTCAGAAAATTAAGATGTTATTTTCTCCTTCAGAACAGTAGAATGCAGTGGAGATATTAATGAATTTATAATAAAAATCCCTGGATTCATACTTTACCCTTATTTACATGACTTTGGGCAGGTCACTTAAACTCTGTCTGAGTAGCCTCATCTCTCCAAATGGTATCTCATGAATTGATATTTATAAGATTGAGACACAACAGAGGAAAAAAAGGAGAATGCAGCAAGAGTCAATAACATTGAAATCGGTTACACTAGTGAGCTCAAACATAGTATCTCAGAATTTTTGACCTTATGAGAGACACAAACAGAATAAAAAGAGATAAAGATGTAGCCCATGAATTAGAAAAAAAAATGAATAACTAACAAAGAAGTGAGCAAAACAAAGAAAAAAGATATAGGAAAAATTAATGAAAATAAATAATTGAAGGAGAACTAAATTTATTGGGGAAAGAGAAGGAACAAAAGAAGAGAAGAAAGGACTAAATAAATGAAAGAGAAATGAATAATTCAAATAAAGTCCAAGAACTAGAGAAAAAACAGGTGAATGGGAGTGGGAAGGATAGACCTATAAACTCTGACATCTTTGTTAAAAAGAGAACGATCACCCAAAAAATCCCTAAGAAATACCAGCTCATTGAAGTCATGTTTAGTCATTACACTGTTCAGTGTTGTTTTCCTTTACATTATTGTGGTCATCACACAAACTCTTCTACTGATTTTGCTCATTTTACTCTGCATCAATTCTTGTGAAATCTTCAGAGTTCCTGATTTCTTTATATTCATCATTTCTTATGATACAATAATATTCTTCTACATTCCCTATGACACATTTGTTTTTTACTTATATCCTAACTGATGGACATTTATTTAGCTTGGAGTACTTTGTTACAACAACAACAAAAAATATAGTATGTATTTGCAATAGAGATTTGATATGCAAGACATGTAGGAAATTTATGCAAATATGTAAGCATCAGAACCATTCCACAAGTTGTGGCTGGGTGTCCAAGTGAGGAAATACAATCTGTCAACATCAGGTCAAAGAATGATCAAAATCAATCAAGATAAACACATTGAAATTAAAGCAATTTTCAGGCTTCTCCCTATACGCCTCATTTTTGCAAAGGTGATAAGATGAAAATGTAAATATTGGAGGCATTGCAGGACGAGAAGGGCGGGCATTTACTCTTGGTGGGACTTCGAAGTATTCCAAGCATTCTGGGAAATAATTAGGCTTTATGCTAGAAATCATTAAATTTTCATGGTGAGACCAATTTTGACCAAGAGATATCTCTTAGAATTTCATACTATTATGATTTTGAAGGGAAAGATCACATAAGTGTAATAAGTTGCTTTCTTGGAAAATGAGTACTTCAGCAAACCCTCCCTCTTTAGGCTTTTTAGGACCACCAGAGGAGGGATATCTAGGCCAAAGGGATTGTACAGCATGAACAATAGGAATATGGGAAAGGGTCAAGATTTAGGAAGCAATGGTCTTTGGATAAAAACGCGGTGAATATAGCACATGGACGAAAACCAGGCTGATTAAGATGGGACACAGAGCCACCAACCACAACTAACATTTTTTGACATTATTCTTCTCAGAAGAAGGTCCTGATAATTTTTTTTTTCAAAAATGGAAAGAAAAGTTTAGGACCTAAACCTAAACTTTAGGTAATATCTGGTATCTATTCAAAGTCGGGAAGGACAGAAGAGAGAATAAACCTTTTGGTATACAATAGCCCCACTTTATGTGAAGGATATAATACAAAGGCCATGAATAGGAGATCAGATTCCAGAATAGCTTTAAAGGGTAAAAAAGAAAAGAAGAAGCAAAAAAAATAAATAAATACCTCTTGAAAAGATGTGCCCCAGAAGAATATTAATCAAATTAATACAAGCAGGGAGAATTCTGAATTCATACTCTTAACCGGGCTTGAAAAGGAAGAGGAAGGAAGACAGAGCATCATAATATAAGCAAACTAAACAACAGCAACAACAACTTCTAGGGCAGAGTTGCATGAGATAGGAAAGAATCTGTTGGAGAAAACAAGAATCAAATTAATACAAGCAAGAAAAATCACAGGGATGATGTGATGATTTAAAAGAGGAGAAGAAGGTCTGTATGGAGGAACTGATACAAAAGCACTGAATGGGAGGAAACAAAACTTAATAATCATAACTTTAATGCGGCTAGATTTCCCTTGATCACTAAAATGAAGAATGGTAGCACAAATAAAGAAACAAAACCAGACAATTTGCTGGAAAGCAGAAACCTCTTTGAAACAGAAAAAAATCAAATATAAAACTAATACAATGTGAAATGAGGAATTTAGAACAAAATTGATAATGATCAAGATGAGCAAAAATATCCAGTTACTATTAAGATTTTAATCTAAAGATATAAACAGAGAAACCACATCTTGTTTAAACATGATAGTGAAATAAATTATTACTAAATGTGGACCCAGTTGCATCAAAGTTCATAAAATAAGTTAAATACAAAAAATAAAATAACACAATAATTGTAAGAGATGCTAATAGTCTCCTTCCAGAACTGGATAAATCAGGACCAAGATAAACATGAAAGAAAAGATAAAGTTGAGCAAAGAAAAAATAGATTTGAAAGACATATGTAGAATTCTAAACATGAAGTAATAGCATCAAAAAGGTGACTATTTAAAAACTGATCATGTAATAGGGCAGATAAATTATGTATATATGTATATCTATATATATCTATATATCTATATATGTATGTATGTATGTATGTATGTATATATGTATGTATGTATGTATGTATTTCAGGGGCAAGACAAGGCAATTAGGGTTAAGTAACTTGCCCAAGGTCACTCAGCTAGTAAATGTGTCAAGTGTCTGAGGCCACATTTGAACTTGGGTCCTCCTGACTCAAGAGGGGTGCTTTATTCATTGAGCCACCTAACTGCCCCCTAAATATATTTTAAAAGGAAGAAACACTAAACATTCTCTACAGATAGAAATGAAATAAAATAATCAAAGGTAATAATATCAGAAGGCACAATCTTAAATCATCACTAATTAACAATATTCTAAATGATACTTCTTTTTTTTGTTCAAGGTTCATCTTTTTCCATTATTAGGCTCAGCTTTGCAATTGTATGTTATCTGAATGTATATTTTAAGACTCTTTGGTTTTTTTTAATATTCTATACTGAATTCTTCTTTGCAGAGTAATCCTGGGAAATTTTCAGGGACATTTTTTTATAGCTGAAGGTCTCTCCCCTGGATGCTCACAAAATTTGTTGTTTTGCATTGAAGTTCTGAAATTTACCTACCTTAGAGTGACACTTAACCATGTCTTAGAGTGGGAAGTATAGCATTCTTAACGGATGGTGATTGGATCAATCCATATAGTGTTTTCTATAATGAAAACTATGTGGCAGTTTTATAGTATCATTTCCTGCAGAATGGTATTCAGTTGATCTTTTGAAAACTTTTTTAAAATTTTTTCTGGCACAAGAAAAATGATCCTTAAGTTATCTCTATACATCTTGTCTTTAAGGTTAGTTTCTTTAGCTTGTATCAAATTTCCATGCCCTTTCAGGGTTGTCTAAGCATTTTCCATTTCTTGTCAATCACTCATGTGAGAAACAACAGTCATTTACAAGATGACTAGCTGGGACTGGAGTTGTGGGCTTGTTGCTACGAGAGAGCAAAACTAACTGGGACTGTGGTATTGAAAGTGTGCTATTGTATTTATTTATTGATGTGACGATATTCTAAGGAAAATATAATCATCACAGAACCATGGAATATAAGGATGAAAGCTCAGAGATCATAAAATTCACCCTACTTTTTTTTTTTACAAAGAAGGAAACTGAGGCCTGAATCTGTGTGTTTGTACACACATATCAAAATGCAAATAGACTAGGAAAACCACTAGTCTTTTCTTATTTTTATAATGTGAAATGGTCAGCTGGTAGTTAGGCAGTTGGAATTGGATTAAAAAACAGATTGTTCACCTCCAGAATTACTTGCTTTGAGGATGTGGAGAAGAGTGGGATGGAAAGAAAGAATTTGGAACTCAAAATTTTTTTAAAAATGTAATTGTTAATGTTTTTATATGAAATTGGACAATATTTAATGAAATCCATAAAACTATATTTTTCAAAAAGAATGACTTGCTTCAGAAGGTCAGGGTAATTATCATTAACCTCACATAGTCCTCAATATGGAGCGCTTTAATCGTCACTGACCTTCACTCATTGCTCCCCTATTGCTGTGGCGCCTTCCTTAAACGACAAGCATTCCACTTGCTCTCCAAGTTATTCCCATAAGGTTTAAGCATACCTTAAAATGCATTTAGAAGCATGCAACTAAGGAAAAAACTGAGATGAATCACACAGACTTTTCTTTTTCTTAGTCCCTTGAAAACTATAGTTCATCCAATGTAAATAAGTATTGAATTGTCTTCATTATACTTTTATAATTGAAAGACCTCTGTGTACAGTCAACCATTATGTGCAAATATACCATGCATATGTACTTCATATTTTTAAACAAAAATATATTAAAACAAAAATAATCCATTGAGATGAGAGTAAATTAGAGTATAAGCCCTTTTAATTTCTGTGGATTGATTATATCTATTTTTATGAGTTAGAGGCGGAGGGCGAAGAATGTTTCTGTTATATATATTTTTTTCTACTGGGCTCCTAGAGGGCAGGGGTAAGCTTTTAACTCTTTTTGTATCTTTAGTGCTTAGCACAGTGCCTGGCACATAGTAGATGCTTAATGAATATTTATTGATTGATTAAATATTTTGCTATGCAATTTGTGGGTTTTTTTCTATTGTATTTTCAAAGAGAACACACAGGATGAGGGCTCATGGTGAACGCTGCCCCCACAATGTACCCATGCAATGCTGGATTACAGATTTGAATGAAATACCTATTATGAATGTAACAAATTTGTCCTTATTATGTCAACATAAAGTAAATCATTGAAGACTACAGACTACAAAATGGAAAAAAACAACTTCTTTTCTGTTCTAATAGCATGATTCTTTATTAAAATATATTTGAACATGTGGAAAGATGTGTTGTCTCTAAAGAGCTAACATCAATGGAATTTTACCATATGGCTTACTCAATTTTTCTTTTTTTTTTTTTAATTTTATTTTAGTTTGCATCATTCATTTCCACAAGATTTTGAGTTACATATTTTCTCCCCCTCTTTCCTCTACCCACCGCCCCAAAACAGCCATCCCAGTGTGTCCCCCCTCCCCCAGTCTATTCTCTCCTATGTCACTTTTTGGTAGGGCAGGATGGATCTCCCAACCACAGTGCCTGTGTATCTCAAGTTCCAGTTGGATGCAGTCAATAATAATAATAATAATAATTGCATAGATAGATAGATAGATAGATAGATACACATTCATAACATTTGATTATGAGCTCCAGATTCCAGATTCTTTCTAGTCCTCCCTCGCCACCCACCCCCACTGGAAGGACAAGCAATCAAATACAGGCTGAACATGTGAAATTATGCAGAACCTCTCCATAGAGAGCACACTGTGAGAGTCT
>JAQQSU010004676.1:0-14015 GCA_028627135.1 Pseudochirops cupreus
TAGTAGTAGTAGTAGTAGTAGTAGTAGTAGTAGTAGTAGTAGTAGTAGCAGCAGCAGCAGTAGCAATAGCAGTAGTAGCCATTCTCCTTGTCTTTTTTTTAACCCCTGAGTAAGACTTTATACTTCACTTAATTTTTTTTTTTTGACTAGACCCATGAAACATTAGGATGGGGAGGTCCTGAGGATGAAGTTCCCCTCCCAGGGAACACCTGAACTTGCTTTACAGCTCAGTGTCTTAGAGAATTGTTTGAGGGCACCAAGAGATTTAGTGATCTGATTAGTCACACAGTCAGGATGTTTCAAAGGCAGAACTTAAACCCAGGTTTTTCGGACTCTGAGGACTATACTTTCATTAATATTCATGATTGGACTAAAATCTGACTCTCATTGACTCCTTATGATATGGAGAGTTGTAACGTTAAGGAAACTTGAAGATATTCTGTGCCCACTAATAAACCTATATGCCCAGCTGTGATATGTCTTGAATCACATAAAGCCCATTGGGGGAGGAACTTGTTTAAAGAGAAGCTTGCTTAGGGAAGGCTTGTTTGTAGGAAAGTTTTCACACCTTTTGGTACTAACCTAATTAGGCAGTGAGTAAGAGGATTGTGATGCCTTCTGGCTCTGAGAAGCGTTTATATACTCTGAGTTGGTAATTTGCTTTGGAGGTTTGCTTATGAGAAGGACTATATGATTTCCTGCTCGAGACTCTGAGTAGCCGTATGTTGAGACCCCTGACTGCTCAGATGTAAAAGCTCTCTCAATCCGGTGGTTTATGTAAAATGTATAGCAGTATTGCTTTAATTCAGGCAGAGTCCTGTCTGTTGTTCATTATATTAATTTCTTTACTTGTATTTTCTCTGATGTTCAGGGCACTAACCTTTCCCCTAAACTAATGAATGTGATTAAATGTAGGACTCTTAACCCCATTTTGATCAGTCTTTCCTAGAAAAGCAGATCAAAGTACCTGTTAGTGCAGGTTAGCACTCCATCCTGGATGTGCTAGGGTGCTTGTTAATTCAAGAGTTCTTAAAAGTGGGACATGGGAAATAGAAATAGACCTACATGGTAGGTCCTATCAAACTAGAAAACCATGAGTATGGGCTCTATATTAAGATTATATTTCTTTTTTTCTGAGGACCAGCCTAGAGGCATCAAGTGAGTTTCAATACTAGGCTCATCACAGCATGATCAATTTTTAGCCAAAAGATATAGGGCCATCATGTACATTTATGTAGTATTTTAAGGTTTGCAAAGTGCTTTAAAATATCAGCTTTGAGCCTTACAACAACCGTTGGAAGTAGGCACACCATTTTACCAATGAGGAAATTGAGGCAGATAGAGGTTAAGTGATTTGTCCAAGGTCATATGACTAGAAAGTGTCTGAGGATAGATTTGAACTCAGATTTTCCTGATTCTAGTTTCAGTCCTCTATTTACTATGCTGCCTACCTACCTATCAGTGTATTAGTGGAGAGGGTGTTACCCAGCCTGAGAAAATTAGGAACATGAAATAACAAAATATGATTATGAAATTTAGAAGTATTTCCTTTCCTTTTCCAATAACAATTTCATCTTTAATAAATGCAATAGGTATAAAGATAGGTAGCTTTTGTATTCTAAATATTCAGGTGGATTAAAGTTTAAAAGTCTTTTTGTAGTTGTAAAAAAAGGAACTTATCCATTTTCTATTTCTTAAGAGTATATTCTTTCCATGTACAACCACCTTTTTTATCCTTTTGTTATAGAAATACTTATTTTATTCCATAAATTAAAAATGAAATTTTAAAGAGTATAATAGTTTCATCAAGTATTCCATGTCAAAATATGACAATTCTTCCAATTTGCTACTTCAAAAAAGTAGGAGACCATGAAGGCTTAGGTTGAGTTTTATTTTGAGATGCTTCAGATTGTCCTCCGTGATTAATGAGTGGTGACCTTTCCAGTTCTTCCATTTCACTTGGGTTATTTTGTTAATTAACACTTCCCAGCAAGTATAATTCCTCTTCAATCTTGAGGTATGGCTTCAAGTCTAGTTCTGGTAAATGCTTCCTCTACCTCATCTTGAGCCATGCTTATGGTCATTCGCAGCTGTTTTGAGTCTGGTTGGTGGGTAGTCTCAACACTATGTAAATATGTGGGCTCTGAGAGGTTAAATGAACACACAGCTGCTAAGAAACAGTTGAATTGTACAAGCCTTTCATTTGCAAAAAGAAGGTGGTTTTCCCCTTTTTTCCCCTTTTAAAGATGTTTTCTGTGTATGACAGATGTCAAAGAAATAAGAAATAGACCATGAAGAGAAAAGAAGTAGGAGTTTGAAAATCTATATATAATCCTTGAATATGTATGATATGTACATCCATATACACAAACACATGGTGGGATTATTGACTGATAAGATAATGTGTCTTATAGCAGCAGATATGTTTCTGTGTGTGTACATGTCTACACAAAAATAATTACATATGCACACACTGATAGTAAAACTCTTCAGTCAAAATACTCTCTCCCCTGATCCTCTCCCCCAGTGGTATGATCTTGTTAGTCTTTTCAGTCATGTCTAACTCTTCATGACCCTCTTTGTGGTTTTCTTGGCAAAGATACTAGAGTGGTTTGCTATTTCCTTCTCCAGCTCATTTTTTACAGATGAGGAAACTGAGATAAAAAGTTTTAAATGACTTACCCAGGGTCACACAGGTAGTAAGTGTCTGAGATCACATTTGAACTCAGGAAGATGAGTCTTCCTTATTCCAGGCCCAGCACTCTATCCGCTAGCTGCTAATTCATGAAATCTTCAACTACAAAAGTACAGAGTATTAGAAACATAAAAGGAGATTTTGTATTTTAGCCATTGATTCCCATTCTCTCTTTTCCCCCTAGATTTCTGCTTCCATTTTCAGATAAGTCTTTTGAATACAAATAATGCCAACTTTTGAAATTTATGTTTGCTGCAATATTAGGAATTCAAGATGCAATTTGTTTCTGGTAATTCTGTGAGATCCTTTGCTATATATATTCTAGGAACAGTTAACACCTTGAGCGATACCTCTCTAATTTCTTCTAACTTCCCTTAAAGGTGTTTTCTACTCTTGACTTCCTCCTTTATTGTAAGCATGATATCCTTGAAGAGTGTCATTCCCCTCCCCCCCCATCTCTGTACTACAGGAAAATGTTCACATTCAAATTCAAGGTTAAAAAGAAATAGAGATTTCCTCCATGGTGATCTATTTACTTTCTTATTTTCCTTGCAGGGAGGTATTAACTTTTTTTTCAATCGGTGCCCTACTTCAGTGGTTACTGGTTACACCCATTTTTGTGCTATCACAAGAGGAACGCTAGCAACAATAATTTTGAAATTCATTACAATGCCAGGGTTTATATGCTCTCATTAAGCATTAATTGGTAGTTGATGGCGATTGCTATTTTTAACACCATTAGTTCATAGCAATATAATTAGTAACGCTAAGTACAGGAACCACATTAATAGAATTACTAATTGTAAATCTAGAGAGAGGAACTCAACATGACTGGTTAATTTCTAAGCTATAGCTCATGCTAATTGGCTAGAGGACATTTCTGCTGAACTAGAAAGGTAAACAATTAAAAATCTTGTCTTGAATTTTTTTATTTTGTTTTGGTGGTGGTAGTAATGGTAATGGTGATGGTGGTGGTGGTGGTTTGTCATGTGAATATCCTAGCATTTCATACATTTGGTTCTATGAAACTGTACTCCTCTAGCTTCATAACTTCACATCCTTTTAAAAACAATTCTGCATGCTTTTGTCTCTTTTGAACACAATTTTTTTTGAAAAGAAAAATTTAATGACCTTTGTTGAATTTTCTTTTTTTTTCTGGAGCTGTTTAAAATCTGACTACTTACACTATACAGTAATTGGTTTCAGACTGCTAGGGTAGACTCTGTTACCACTTCGCATCCTGCTCCTTTCCCTCTACATTTCTCTAGTAGCAAAATGACTGATTTAGAAATCTCTTTGAATCAAGTGTATAATCATTATCAGAAACATCAGAAATTTATGGGTTTTCTAAGGAAAAATGGATCCTGAGCTTTCATCTAAGATATTAAATATGTCTTATTTGAAATGTGCGAAACATATAGCTTTTACTCTGTATTCCCAGTATATTTATCTTTTGTTAACTTTATCAACCCATCATGTGTGAAAGGATGGAAAGTAGTAATTCCCAACAACCTTAATTCCCCAATTGGGCATATTTTATAGGGTGCTTTCTTCAAATGTTATTAGGTATTTTTTTCTTTTCTGTAAGGAGAATGATTCTTTTTTGGGGTTAGGGGGATAATCAAGCACAAGGATATGCTACAGTGGGATATATTTGAGACATCGTCCAAGTATTATTTAACAAGGCAATTTCAATTATGTTTAATCTATCTAAAGCAGAGTCCTTCAGTGAAGAGAGCAGGAATATACAGTTTAAGAACATTTCTAGGCAGTTCAATTTTTAATGAAGTAAAATGTAATGGGGAGGAAGTAAAGGCCATTGGCGTTGAGTCTTGGGCCACTCTTTTGACTTGTTTTCTATTTTTCTCCCTTACTTGAGCGTTGTCGTGTTTATCTTACAACCTTATTGCTGCCACTGGTGGTAGCGGGAACAGTACTCTTAGGATTACTTTTTGTTAAAACTTGCCAAGGTCAAATGTCTCCATAAAGGTGCCTGGGACCAGTCCTAATGTGAAGTCATTGTTTTATTGATTTGGTGACCAAAAAATACTTAGTGACCAATTAATTGTGAGCAAGGAGAGCGGAAACAGATAAAGGACCACGGACTAGGATGTTGCTCTGTTTCCTAAAGGAGCTGATGGCTTATGTTGGCACCAGAGGCCATGGAGAGTCTAACAGGTTTATTAGGCCCTTTCTGTCACTTTCAACTTCTAGTTGAATGTGCCTTTGTCTGTCAAAATGTTCAATGCTGCTATTTAGAGGTAATTAGTTAATGATTATGTCATTTCTTTTGGCAGGGAATGTGTTAGCTGATGAAACAATTTGACTTTAAAAAAAATAAACAATGGAGGAAGAGATTACCAGAGAGGGATGTGATAATTGTTGTATCTGCCGTTGTGCTAGTACAAAAAAGGCTTGTAGAGATGAGCCACTTTACTGTCATGTTGGGGGTGCTGGGTTGCTTTTTTCTGTTTTAAGTGAAAGTTTATTTTGCAAAATGCCTATTTTCTATGATTAGGTAGAGTATTTTTTTTTCTTCTGGAAAAGAGGGCATGAGTCTGCCCCTTGTTCAATAAAGTCCCCAAAGAAAGTATGTAATTCCACATTCTATTTATCTGCTTATGGGAAAGGCCAGGATTCTAGGATCTTAGGTGGTAGAGCAAGAAGGTACTTTACGTCCAAGCTTCTAATTTTGTAGTTGCAGAAAGCCAGGCCCATAGACATTTAAATAATGGCCAGGCTTACACAAGTAATAGGTTGCATAGCTATTGTACCAGATCTAATACACTTTCTGCCACACCGTGGGGAAATGGTAGCTTTATTTGTTCACTTTTCTAAGAGTCTCTTTCCCACTTTGAAAGTAACAAAGCAAATTGGAGTTGATATCATAAATGACTTTCTAATGGAGCTAAAATAACTTAGTGAGAACTGATATGCCACTTTGGCACAATCACAGAGATGAAACCAGGATGATGACCAGAGCTTTGTCTCAGGTCACCAAAGTTGAAGGCACTGAAGGTACTTAGAGTTCTTCAGCTCTAAGCTTTGCACTGATACATGGGATCATATATAGACCTACAGCTGGACAGGACCTTAGAGTTATTTAGCCCAAACTTTTGTTTTAAAGATAAGGAAATTGAAGCTTGTAGAAATGTAGTGACTTGTTTACTCTTACACAAATTTTAAGTAAAAGAGGCAGGATTTGAATCCAGGTCATCTGATTCCAGAGAAAATGTTGTTTCACATTGCGATACTTAATCAAAATAGCAACAATCTCCTGGTGCTCCACGATCTCTCTCCTTTTTCACCACTGATTTTGAAAAAGATGTTTTTAGGGCATGTTTTATGCTGCATTTTGTGAGGCTTGCCCAGCCACCCAAAAACACAGTTATAGCTCTTTATAGTCAGCAAGAGGAAATACTTCCTCCCCCAATAAAAACAAACAAAACAGAAGGGACATAAACATTAGAATATTATTCGAATTATTTGACTTTTCCATTCAAACACTTAGCCAGCATTTATGAAATTATAAGTGGAATTTTTCTGAAGTACATTTCAAATGTGCATGACGACATGCAAATTCCAGTCAGGTAATGGAACAGGTGATGGCATATGGTTGTGAATCTGTTTGCAGCAAAGATTCCATTTCTCATTCCATCTGACCTGAAGTTTCTATTCTCTAGCATGACTTGCTGTTTCAGAGAAGATATACAGCCTTAACCTCACCTGTGAGCCTGTTGTGGGAAAGAGGCATATGGGAAGGGAAGGAATGTTTTATGAGATCTGAGAAGGATTTGACCCTGAAATGATGAAATATTTAGAAATTTAACAGCCATGCCCTATCTGAAACAGATGTACAGTAGGCTATTGATTCAGAAGATGCATTGGCAAGTGAAGACTAGAACTAAGCCGAAGGTAGCACTTCAATGTCCTGGGCTTTTATCTGCCAGCAGATGTCCCTGTAAGGCAATGATATCCTGCAGCAAGGAATGCCGATTATGAAAATAAGGAACTGAAGCAGAGCTCATATTTTAAAAGATTAATGGGATGAAATTCACTGTGGACTTTCACAATGTTTACAGAGATGGTTTAAACATATCACAATTTACTTTCCTTCTGAAGCATACATAAAACAAAAGTTCTGTTTGTTAATTTCATAGGCTTTGTCTTTTTATCCCTCAATGTCATACTGTTTGTGGATGAATGAAGATCATTATAAATGTGTAAAAGGAGACAAATTGGCTTCCCCCACCTCCAATGCCATCATCCCACAAATCATCATGTACCAGTGGGGGGAATCAGCATTCCCAGCTTATCAGAGGGTGACACAGACAGATGCTTTTCTCATACTGAGTCTGATGACCAGATGCAATCTCCCACATATCCTAAGACTATTGGCCATTCTACTGTTGAACTCATTTCTAAAAGGGATTTTCAAATTGTGCTTTGGCTAGGATCACTTTCTAGTATGAGATTTCTTTTGCTGAATACACTTGAGCAAAGCAGTAGCTACGGGTGGATGGCCAGACTATTCTGAGCAATTGACTATTGGGTTATTTAGAGAAGCATCAAGCTCAATGGGGTGTTATCACAAGCCATCTCAAGAGTGGAGTGTTGAAGACTTTCTTTGATAATTTAGTTGGTAAAGTCTCCTAGGCCATTTACCTTTTCATTCTTTCTCTGGGGCTAGACTGTGATGATGGGAGCAGAACCTTTGGCTTTTCCATTTCAGGATGATTTTTGCTGTTGTTCAGTCCTTCAAACATGTCCGGCTCTATAGAACATGTCATTTACCATTATATCTAGGAACCTTGAAATAGATTCTATCCATACACAAAGTTGATCAAAAGTATTTTATGGCAAATTTCATTGTTCTCTAGGAATGAGATTTGATTTGATAATGGTATCACCAGATGAGTTGATCTTTCCTTCTTGAATCTACATCACTAATCATCTGCTCCTTCCCAAGATGAATTATGCCATACCAAACATTCTCATCATCTTATTGGTCCATAATCTTTTAAATCCAAGATAGCCAATGGTTGAGGGAGCTCTCATGGAAATTGTATATAGACTTTTAAACTTATATATTGTTTTTTTTTTTTTAAATGGAGAAAAAGAGAAGAATCACTGCATTGTATAGTTGATAAGAAAAAGAGAAGAATCACTGCATTGTATAGTTGATAAACAGCTTTGGAGTCAAAAAGCCCTGGGTTTGAATCAATCAAGCCTGGGGATTGAGCCCTGCCTCAGCCATATACCAACTGTGTGCCTAGGGGCAAATTACATAATATCGCAGTGCCCCCAAGCAACTCTCTAAGACTGTAAGTTAGAAAAATTACTTGTCTGCTCTGGTGGAGGGAGATCACACACTAGGAGCTCACCACAGAGAAGGAATAACCAGGTTAACAGGCTTAGTACAGTCCCTACCACTTAATATGTACTTAATATATCTAGACCAAAAAAAAAATTAAGATTAGGCTCTTGAAATAAATTTCTTACTGGGTCAGTTGAGTATTTTTTTTTAAGATAAAAAAGCAAGACTTGTGATTTTAACTTCTAAGTAAAAACAAAACAAAACCAGGACATATTTCCCAGGATGTTGATTGAATAAAACTGGAAAGAAGTGCCCCATGCCGATATCATCACAAACAATAATAATACAGCTGCATCACTCATTTCCTTCAGTCTCCCTGTCTCTGTTTGCTCTTCTCTCCAGACATGTCCCCATAAACACTCCATGCCCCCCACATATATACATAATTAGCACATGCACACATAATTACATATGAAATCACATACAATACACAAATAGGTTTAAGACTCTTCATACCTAGGTTACTCTTGGTGGAGGTGCTATCTCACACACAGAAACAAAGCAGTGAGAGAAAGAGGAGGAAAAAGTGAGGGGAAAATTGATAAATATTGTGTGAGGGAAAAAAAAAAGAAAAGGCTGAAGATTGATATGTGGAGAAAATGGCAGAAATGATAGCAAGTGAAAAATCAGAAGCAGAGGAAAAACACTGAAATTCTATGGATTAGTGAGAAGAGAGTGACTGGGAGAATGTGGGCAGGCTAGATGGGTCAGGGATGGATAGAAGTTGGCCATAGGTGTTTGGGTGGTCCATATCATAGGATATTAATTCAGAATAGCAGAGGAAGGATCATTTTCTCAGGAATACCTTTCCATTTCATTTTTCAGTCATTTGATTTACATTAAATACTTTGAAAGAACATTTCATGCTATTTCATTCAGTGGAATAACAACATGCATTAAAATTAGACATTAGGGGAAAAGACAACATATAAAACTGACTTTAAATTTCTGTGTTATATCTTCCTCTTAAGATAAATAGAAATAAAGGAGGAGGGAGGAAAAAGAGAAGAGGATGAAGGGGAAGGCAAAAAGAGAGGTTCAAGTTAAATCATAGGAATAGGAAGGAACAAAACCCCAAAATATACCAATAACATGCAGTATCTCAAAGTTATACTTGGTGGCTTATCTTTCAAAAATTTGAAATTGTCCTCTCTTTAAATTATGATTGAATAGAAGGAATAGAAATAAGCCTCTAAGATATGTGAAGGATTTAGGTGAGATATGAGAAGGAACTTCCTGACTGAATTAGTTTATCTCCCTTGGAGTGGGCTGCCTATCAAGCAGGGTTGCAGTCTCCTACTCAGATGACCTTTTAAAATGAGCTCTCTTTCCATCTGTCAGAAATTGTTTGCCTGGTTCTCCCTGAAGGTGAAGGGATGGAACAGAATAGATGACCCTTCAAGGCGCCTTTCACCCCTGGATGCTATGATTTATCTTCTTCTTGGTGTCCACTCCCAAAGGCTTTAACTATCTAATTATGACTTTTCCCATTTACAGGGGTTCCTCTGCCTTTCAGGCATTACCAAACATATAATTAGGGAATGCTTTCAAAAGCTCTAGCAGGCTCACTTTTAACACATACACCCCATCCATTTGGAATGCAAAATGAAAATGCTAATGAGGCTTCCTTGTCTGTCAGGGTCTCCCAAGCAGAGAGATATGGGGTTCTCAAATACCTGCTGCTTATCCCTTCACATAGGAAATGGAAAAAATATAGGATGATCTCTGTGTAAGGTAATTGTGCTCATTAATTGCATGCAGAATTTTTCAGCGCTGAGGGTGGAACAATTATTTCTAGAGTAGGGAGAAGGGCCTGAGAAAGCTATCTTGCTTCATGGGCAAGGCATGCCTCCCTTTTAGGGAAGATGGAATGATATAGCTCCCTTTCACATACACCCCCATCCACTTTAAACTAGATTGTCGTAGACAGTTTTCCCAGGGGCTCTCATTCAGAGACAGAGTTCAGAAAGGACACTACTGTGATCTAGAATAGAACTCAAGAGGCAGAGAACTTTCTGGAAGGGTAAGGTGTACTCTGTGTGATTGGCTTTTTCAACTCAATAGTACAATTCTAGCACCTATTATGTACAAGGCACTGTACTAATGCTCTTAGTGGTGGTATGTAGTACACAAATCCCCAGTCAAGGGGCATGCAATCTAGTAAGGGCGATGACATGTTGTAACATCGCATGTTAGGACTAACTCTAATCAGAAGAAATATAGAAGTATCACAAAAAGGAGGACAAAGCAAAGGCTATAAAAAAAAGAAAGAGTATCTTGAATGGTAAGATCATTGAAGACTTCAGGGAGGAGGTATCGTTTCCATTGTTTCCTTGTGAACGATGGTTGCTTTTCAACAGAGATGGATAGGATAGAGAGAGATGAAGCTAATCTGAATTAGAGGAAACCTTGTGAGGAAAAGCATCATGGTAAGAAGACACAAAACATGTTCAAGTTTCAGTGCAGGGTCCAATGTGCTTATGAGGTAAAGTACATGAAGGAGAGTGGTGAGAAATACATAGTGAAGGCTCTGGGACTACTTTCCTAACTGCCTACATACACTGACATTCTGGCTTTCAGAGCAATGCTGCTATGTTCTGTTACAGATTCAGAGGTATTCCTGTGGGTTGGGAGGTAACTTTTTGCATTTTTTTTTTGAGGGGCAATCGGGATTAAGTGACTTGCCTTGCCCAAGGTCACCTGGCTACTTTTTTGTAGTAAGTGTCTAAGGCTGGATTTAAACTCAAATCGTCCTGACTCCAGGGCCAGTGCTCTATTCACTGCACCATCTAGCTACCCTCCTAAAAGATTACTTTTTTGGGGGGAGGGGAAGGTAGGACACTTGGGGTTAAGTGGCTTGCCCAAGGTCACACGGTTAGTTTTGTGTTAAGTGTCTGAGGCCGGCTTTGAACTCAGATCCTCCTGACTCTGGGCCCAGTGCTCTATTCACTGCACCACCTAGCCACCCCAAGGGAGGTGTCTTTTCTAGTGGTATAGTTCATGAGGTTCCACTGATGTGCTTCCTACCATGATTATGGTCTATCAGTCAGCCAGACTTTCTTAGCTTTTAGAAAATGGTATTTTCAAAGAGGGCATAGTAAAAACAGTAGATACCAAACACCCCATCAAAAGTTCATGCCGTACTCTCCCACAAATATATGAAGAATATGAGGGAAAGTATGCTCAAGCTTAGATAACATATATGACAAAGAGATAACTCCCAGCTACTTGTTCTTTTTCTCTCTTTTGTGGGGTTCCAAAGAAATAGAGGTCAGGTATGATGTGGTTTCCTTCTAGTGCTTCCTATGGAGCCATGAATTGACCTTTCTACATCAATCCAAATCTTGGCTCCCAATGCAGACACTACCACTGCTGCTATCTTGGGGAAGGGGTAGGGTACACTAGGATGCTAATGGGAATGTAAGTCCCAAATCCCCCAGACTCTTTGCAGCTTGCCAGGTGCTCCTCCACTCAAAGTGGAGTGGAAGAAACCAAGTCTGAAGTTAAAGCTAAATGATTATTGTATCCTTCTACCCTAATCCCAGGTGGTTTCTCTTCAGACTTTTCTTTTTTAACTGTTACTTGTATATCACACTTTCAACAATCTCTCAGGCCCAAAATGGCTTGATATTTCAGAAATGACCCTTAGGGTATGACCATTTTCTTCAGCCAATAAGAATATGTTTCCCATGTGAAAGTTAACTATAAGTATTCAATGATTTGTTTCACATGTAGTCTAAATTAATTATTTTTATTAAGATACCATTAAGATATCAGTATAAATGAGGTGGGATGATTTAATTTATTTATTTGATCACGCCCCACTATTACAGAGAACATTCAAAAAGAAAGTTAGAACCATAGGAAGAAGATCTCCAATTGTCAGTCTAAAGAATTTGCAATTGAATCTTTCGGTAATGGTGAAGATGTGTTGAACAGTTTTATAGAGCAGTGGAATAATCTGATCATAACTGTGCCTTAGATAAATTAGTTTGGAAATGATCTGAAGTATAGATTGGAGGCAGGAGATGGGGGGAGGGGGGTAATAATTAGTAGGCTGTTGTCCCAGCCCTGATAAGAGAAAATGGATTCTTGAACCAGGATGATGTCTTAGGGTTGGACAAAAGAGAGTAGATATAATGAACTCTGAGAAAATACAATTGACAAAAACTGATTTTGGAAACATTGACTGCAGTATGCTTTTTTTCTTGCAAGACAACAGATCTAGTACCATTTGAATATAATAGTCTAACCTGAACTTAACCTAGAAAAAAAAGTTCCGGGTATTCTATCTTTTCAATAAGAAAAAGGAGAAAACATGACTTTTTAATTTAAAGAGGTTTATTGCTAATCCTAGAAAGCCTATGTTTATTTTTCAGTTAGTCTGAGATTGGTGAATGAAGGAATAATTCATAGTCCACATAATGGAGAGGTAGCTAGGTGACGCATTGATGCATTGGATCTAGAGTCAAAAAGGTCCAAGTTCAAAACCAGTTTCAGAAACTCATAACTATGTCATACTGAGCAAGGAGTGATCTCATCACTGAACAATGACCTTTTCAGGAGTTGGTTCTTAACAGGAATAGGGTAAGGGTGGATCATAAGTAGTTATTAATGTAATAATATAATATTAATTTCTCTCAAAGTGAAAGCAAAGGGAGAAAATTATGAAAGGACAGTTTAAAAGTTGGTAAAAGAGGCACAAAAATACTGAAGAAAATAACACCTTAAAAAGCAGAATTGGTCAAGTATAAAAAGAGGCACAAAAGCTCATCAAAGAAAAATAATTCCTTAAAACTTGAATTGGGCAAGTGGAAGTTAATGACTTCAGGAGACATCAAGAAACAATCAAGCAAAGTCAAAACACTAAAAAAGATAGAAGAAAATGTGAAACATCTTATTGGAAAAACAACTGACCTAGAAAATAGATTGGAGGAGATAATTTAAGAGTTGTTGGATTACCTTAAAGCCAGGATAAAGAAAGGGCCTAAATATTATATTTCAAGAAAATATCAAAGAAAACATCTATGATATCTTAGAAACAGAGGGCAAAATAGAAGTTGAAAGAATCTACCAATCACCATCTGAAAGAGTTCCCAGAGATATTATAGACAAATTCCAGAGCTACCAGGTCAAAGAGAAAATACTTCAAGCAGCAAGAAAAAGAACAACATTCAAACACCATGGAGGTATAGTGATGTTCTCATGATATTTAGCAGATACTGCATCAAAAAAGAGGAGAACTTGGAACATAGTATTCTGTAAGGCAAAAAGCACTGGGATTACAACCAAGAAAAATCTACTCAGAAAAACTGAGTATAATAATTCGAGGGAAAATGGATATTTAATAAAGTAGAAGACTTTCAAGCATTTCTGATAAAAAGACATGAGCTGAACAGAAAATTTGACTTTTAGATACTTTTATGGAAAGCATAAAAAAGTAAACATGAAAGAGAAATCATAATTGACTTAACAAGGTTAAACTGTACTTTTCTATAAGAGAGGATGATACATGTATCTTCTAATAACTTTGTCATTATTAGGGCAGTTAGAAGGATTCTACACAGGAAAAAAGGGTGCAAGAATAAGTGAATTATGTTGATGTGGTATAAAAAATAAATATAGGTGAGAAAGAGAAATTCCTCAGGAGAAGGGGGAAAAGAGTGGAAGAATTGGGAAAATTTTCTCACATAAAAGATGCATGCAATGAAAGCTTTTATATTAAAGGGAAAGATAGTAGGAGGAGTGAGCAATGCTTGAATCTCAGTCACATTCAAATTGGTTCAATAAGGGGGAACAGTATGTGTGCATATGTACTGAAGTGCACATACATGCACATGTGCACTCACATACACACTCAATTGCTAAAGAAGGCAATGGTCAGAAGCAAAACAGACTTTACAGGAGAGTTGAAAGAGAGAGAGAGAGACAGACAGAGAGAGA
>JAQQSU010004677.1:0-14014 GCA_028627135.1 Pseudochirops cupreus
ATCCTCAACAACGCACAGCTAAAGACAACTCTACAAGCCTCAGGATGGAAGGAGATACCTAAACTCAGAGAAAGATATAGAAAGACTATAGTTTAAATGGAGACTGAAGCAAAACCCGTTATCATTCTCTTTCGTGTCTGGTTTTGCTTTTTTTTTTTTTCTTTTCCCAGTGATCACTCATTGGTTACAACCCTTCTATATGACCAAACTATTGTACGATGTGAAAGTATTTGCAGATCCTATACATGATTGCACGCCACCATGGGGGGGGGGGAAGGGAGGGGAGAAAATCTGAAACTCAAGTGATTGTGGAACTGAATCTTGTAAATTAAAAGTAAACGAGTAAATAAAAAAAATTAAAAAAAAAAAAAAAAGAGAAGAGGTCATCCCTTCCACCAGTATGAACCAGCAGAATGAGGCCTGTTACAGAAGACACAATAAGAATTTATACCCTAATGCAATCAAGCCCCCTCCCACTGCTGTCCTTTTTCCCATTGGCTGGGAGGTAGGTTTAAAATTTGAGCACATATTCTCCTCCAATGATAAGGAACAAAGAAGCCTGCCACTATCTCTCAGTGGCTGGGAGGTGGGTTTACAAAGAACAAGGAAACAGGGGATAGCCAGTTCAAATGTGCCTATCCTTATTTGGCAAACACCAAAGTGAAGAAGGGAGGGGCTAAAAGCTTAATGCTGATTGAGAGAAAGGGAAAGGGGGAAGGGTCCTGAACCATCTGAACGATTCAAATGTTCATGTCCTTATTTGGACAATACTAAAGCTAGGGAGGAGCAAAAGTCCCCAGCAAGGGTGGAGGTGGAAAACTCCTAAAGGGCCTAATGCTGATAAGAGTGTGGCAAACAAAGGTGGAGGTCAAAAGACTCCTGAAGAGGCCTAATGCTTATGTGGCAGTAGTAAAGAAGAGGGAAAGAAGGAGAAGGGGAAAGCTGAAATGCAGGCTTGCTCCCTGAAGAAAAGTTGTGGGCTGAGAAGTTTTAACCTTTCCCATTCATTCTTATCAACTGTGGCAACTGGGACAATAATCCTTTGAAATAAAAGTATAACAAAACAGACTTGAACACTTAAGGACTAATGGCCCATTATTTTATTGTTACTGATTAGTAAGAGGCAGGGCCTAGAGAAATGGCTCTCTCTTAACAGGACGTGGATAAGGGAGAAGGCTACATTGATCAGATTTTAAAATCCGGGGAAAAATGACAATGGGAGATGAGTATAGGAGAGAGAATATATGGGGGATAATTTGCATGAATTCTTGTGGAAAATTCCTATTAATTTTTGGCTAGTAAAAATGGTTTTTTGATCTGAGTAGGTGTCCAGCTGTTAGATAAAGAGTAATGTAGCAGAAAATACACTGGGGGTGGCTAGGTGGTGCAGTGAGTAGAGCACCGGCCCTGGAGTCAGGAGGACCTGAGTTCAAATGTGACCTCAGACACTGAGTGACTTTGGGCAAGTCACTTAACCCCAATTGCCCTCCAAAAAGCAAAAAAAAAAAAAAAAAGAAAGAAAAGAAAATACACTGCCCTTGGATTTAGAAGATATGGTCTCAATGTCCCATCTGCCGCTTCATGGCAGTGTGAGTCAGAAGCCCCCTATGACCTCTTCTATGATGTAGTGGAAAGAGTGATGCTTCAGGTTTGGGTTTACTCTTATGTCTGATGACTACCATCCCTGTGACTTTGCTTGAGAATAAAAGAACATTCTCTCTGACTAATCCTTTTATTAATAAGAGCTGCTACATTTACATTTTTATCAAGATCACTTGTTATCTCATCTAAAGTTCATTGTATCTTTCTTTAAAAAACTTAATGCTCTGGGCATTAGGTTTCTTTCTGGTCCTCTGGGGAAACAGATATGGTTTGACAGGTGTCTATTTCCCACAGCCTTCATGTCTGAGTAAGGAAATGAAGAGCATTGGAGTGGGTACCATTCTCCCACAGTTCCCCTAGGTAAATTTCCACTTGGGGTTGTGAACTGTCCTTTTTCATCCTGAATTTTTGGCTGTAGACCTAGAAGATCTGTCCTTGTTCCTCTCCTGGCTCCCACATCATCATCATTGTGATGTATTGATCTGCAAACGCTTAAAATGAGTTACTTTTGTGTGTATTAGATTCCCCTCACCCCAGACTAAGAGTGCATGCTTCTTGGAGGCAGGGACTATTTTGTGTTGCTTTTCATCTTCACTGTCTAGAGCAGTATCTTACACATAATTAGCCCTTAAGCAATGTTTGTTAAATTGATTCATCCTCATCCTCATTATCCCTTGAAAATAATAGGGGTTATTTCATTATCTGAATTTTCATCCCTGGTGATTAGCCCATTGCTGGCATATAGTATTTTAGGCTTAGAGCTGATAGAGAATTTAGAGCCCATCTCGTTCAATCCCTTCAAGTTACAGATTTGGAAACTGTGACCTGGAGAGGGAAAGCAATTAGCCCAAATTGTGTTAGAAGCAGAATTCAAACTCAGGTCTCCTGTCTTTAAAGTCAGTGCTCCATGCAAAGATGGGTACCACCAATATATAGTATGCAATGCAAATAAAAGCTTGTTGACTAATTCATTGACCACCACCATCTGCCTAGCTTACACAAAAGACTTATGCTTCTGTAATTTTTTTATGTGCATCAGTCTTTAATCCTCTGTTTTCTTCACTGTATTTTTAGAGGTCAGAATACTATGACCCATGAAACTTTCATTTTCTCTAGCTCTCATTGTACCTACTCTCTTTCTGGTCTATGGAAAACAAAGAAGCAAACAAAATTAAGTTGAATTGTTGCTGCTGATTTTTGTCTTTGGAGATCATGATGTTCTGGGAAGGTGTCCAGATAAAAAGTCCTGTACAAACCCAATCCTCTCCAGCTTCACCTCAAATGTACACTGTAAGTAATGTACAAAATGAAAAATCAACCAAAAGGAACCATGATCAAGAGCCAATAAATTCCAAAGTTCATTAAAGCGAAAGGCTGCATTGATGACTTCACCTCTGCTCTTCTCACCCCACCTCAGCATGCTACAAGAACTGCCTGTTCCTTCTCCCAGGTCTAAGCCCTCCCAAGTATCTTTTACTGTACAGTGGTGACAGTAGTATCTAAGACAGGCAGAGTTTGAACCTCAGTGGAGGTGGGATAGGTAACTGAAGGGACTTTCACTTTCTACCCTTAGAAATATATTCCACTACATTTTTCAGCCACAGTCCCCTACTCTTCAGTAAGGAAATCTTGGGATTTAAGCCACTGCTCTGGACCAGTGTAGAGACTGAGGAAATGACCAAGTAAAGAAAAATACCTAATACAGTGGACACGTGTGATAGAGTAAGAGAATCTCTCTCTCTCTCTCTTTGCTTTTCTTTGGAGGGGAGAAGGTAGGGGTTAAGTGACTTGCCCAAGGTCACATGGCTAGTTTTGTGTTAAGTATCTGAGGCTGAATCTGAACTCAGGTTCTCCTGACTCCAGGGCCAGCGCTCTCTTCACTGTGCCACCTACCCACCTCGTGAGACTTTCTTAATAGAGTGACAGGAGATGGCATGTGCTAGATGAACTCAGAAGTATAAAAACTGAAGGAGCAATTGCTCTGATGGACAGATAAGACCAAGAATTATAGGAACAGGCCCTCCCCTACCCAAGGCCACCAACCCCTTTACATCCAGACTCTTATAGGCAATCAGTTAGGAGAGTAAACTCTGTGGAGAAGAGACACATCATCATTACTTCCAATCAATTTCATGGCAGCCTAAATAAAACAGAGCACAAAAACCCTAAATATCATACTTCAGAAGTCATAAAAGAAAATTATTCCTAATTATTGGAACCAGAGGGTAAGATATATAGCAATAGAACTCATAGACGTCAACCATATGCAAATCTTAGCTCTAACACACTCAGAAATGTGAATGCCAAGATCCAGAGTTTCTATGTCAAAGAAAATAAAAAATTCTGTAAACAGGATAGAAAACAAAGATAATACACTAAAAGATTCTTTTGGAATTACTTATGACTAAGTAGAAGCTATATGAAAGAAAATTTTAAAAATTGAAACATAATGTTTTTAAAAAACCAAGGGAAAAAGACTTGCACCTACAGATTATCTCCTTCAGGAAGTCTTTTCCAACTCCTCTTAATTCTATTGCATTCTCTCTTCATTATTTCCACATACACACACACACATGCACACATATATACACACATGCATACATACATACATATACACACATAAGTTGCTTTGTGAATATTTCTTTGCATATTGTTTCCCCCATTACTTTGTAAGCTTTTTGAGGACAGGGACTACATTTCCCCCTCTTTTTGTGTGCCTGGCACATAGTAGGTACTTAATGTAGTTTGTTCTTTGTTTTCACAGTGATGTCTTGACTTGAGTGTGAATTGAATTTGAGTAAGACAAAGTTGCACAAAGTCACCAGCCTCAGTCTTCCTGAGTCATCAAAGTCCAGTGGCAAGAAAAATCCAAGATAACTGGTGATGGCCCACTTGGACTGCAGTGGATGACTTTGGTGTCTTCAATGTCTGACCAGTCTCTAAGAACTTCACAGTGCCTGCTTCAGCCACCTCCATGGCCATTTGAACAAGTTGTTATCACATGCACATTCTGTGGAAGGGAGAGGAAAGTCTTGCCTGGGATAGACATCCATCCAACCTGTGGCTCCAAGAAGCTATAGCATGTGCAGTGGTCATGCTCTGGCAAAAAGGGGCTTAATAAATGTTTATTGAATGAATAATTGAATGAATATACTGAAAAGTTATGGATCATCCTACAAGAAAAAAATAGACATGTAGTAGAATCATTGACTGCCAAGTATTCCTGTTAAGGAAAAACAGAAAAAATCTTTGAAAGGCAAAAATAATAGTAAAAAGAACTGAATAAACATTAAGAAGTGTTAGCAGTTCATAAGGGTAAATGATCATCAAGTCCTTATTTCCAAAAAGGAGAAAAAAACTTAACCATTTGGGGATCCAATATATCTAAATATCAGAGAGGAGACAAAAAGATATAAGAGAAAATAGCTGTTTAAAGTGTAAAGAGTTGATAAAAAACTAATATAGATAAATAAATTGGGACCCAAATATATAAGTACAAAGAAGACTATAAAGGTAGAAATATAGTCAAGTTAACAGGGAACTGATCTAGGTTGTTACAGAGAGAAGAGGAGAGATTTGAGAGGAAAGATAAAGTCAAGGAGGAGTTGGCCTCGAACAAAATAAAAGCAAGTAGGACAAACTTATTACCAAAGGAAAAAAAGGCAAAGGGGGACAAGACTTAGTTACTTGGATCTAGTTTCAGAAAAGAGGTGTTGGGATGAAGATGTGGATTGAGTTGTCAGAAGAAATATAAAGCATTAGTGTCTAATGTTCGGTTTTTGTGGTTGTTCAATTGATTCATTTGTACCTGACTCTTACCGACCCTGTGGATCATGCTGTCCATGGAGTTTTCTTGGCAAAGACATTGGGACAGTTGGCCATTTCTTTCTCCAATTTTCAGTTAGTTTATAAATATTTATTAAGTATCTCTTGTGTGCCAGGCACTGTGGATACAGAGAATGAAAAAAATACAGTACCTGCCCCCAAGGAGCTCTTGCAGTCTAACAGGGGAAGGCGACACATAAAAAGAAACTGAGAAGGGTGGTGGAGAGAGCAAGAAAGGTAACTAAAATGACCCAACCTATACCACCTCCAATCAGTGTCCCATAGGTAGGGGACACCAAAAAGATATTGCTGTAGAGTTGATATGATCTTGCAGAATGATGGGTTTTGGGAGACCATGATAAAGTCTAGAATTGCAGTCTAGAGTGCTGTTTTCATTCTCAGTGTTTTAAAAAATTTTTTTGTTGCTGTAAAGAAATTTTCAACATAGAAGAAATATTTGAATAAGGTTTATGGGAAGAAAAACAAAATTAACAAAATGCACATTTTTAGCAAATATAAATTGAGAAATGTAAATTCTCTTAGGTGAGGAGTAGTGCTAGAATAACGTATAGAGGAAAAATCTCACAATTCATTATCTCTATCAAACAATTAAAACATGAAGATATAAGTACAATTAATATGAAAGGATAAACTATAATTTGTTATGCCTTAATAGAATCCAGAAAAGCAGGAACATCAATTGTATCAAATACATTATGCTTAAAAGAACAATATGAAGTAAGATGTTGATTTATTCTGCACCTATCTACTATAGATTTGATTTGACTTGGTTGTTCTGGGATCATATGTTAGGACTTCTTGATTTCCTGTTAAACTATTCTTTCTCCATGGTGCTCCCAGCATGGGATTCTCTTCCCATTGGGAGATATGTTCCAGAAGTAATGCTGTATACCCTGGTGGTTTCTCCTAGTTTCTCCTTAATTGACTGAGCTGATAGGGCCAATGTCCCCCAAGTCCAATAGACATTGGACACTTGTTCCTTCTCTCACTTTACTGACTAATGTCACCCACTTCACTAATCTCAGCATTTAATATCATCTGTGACTTCTGCTCTCTTTTCTGCTTATCCTCACACTGAACCCCAACTCACATTCTTAGATTCCATGTTCCTAATCTTATTCAAAAGACTTAAACAGATTTTATATATCTATATCTACCTACCTGTCTGTCTGTCTATCTATCTATCTCTCTATCTATCTATCTATCTATCTATCTATCTATCCATTCATCCATCCATCCATCCATCCATCCATATGTCCCTCTGTCCATCTGTCCATCCATCTGTCTATCTATCTATCTATCTATCTATCTATCTATCTATCTATCTGTAAGTAACCTCAGAGGCCATCTAGTATGACTCCTTCATTTTATATACTGGAGGTTAAGGGAGAACAGTTCTTTCATTACAATATGCTCTTGTCACTGATTGTTCATTTTTGCTCTATCCTTTGCTTAGTAAAAAGTTGTCTTTGACCCTAATGTATCTTGAATGATTGCATTAGAGGTGTGCAATAAAGGAATGCTCCTGCTAGGTCATAATATCTTAGATTCACAGATTTATAATTGGAATGGATCTCAGAGACCATTGAGTTCATCCACTCTCACTTATTTTTACAAATTAGGAAGCAGAGGCATGATATAGTGGATAGGGAGCCTGACTTAGAATCAAGAAGACCAGGATTCAAATCCCACCTTAGTGATTGAATCTTTCTGTGACTAGGGGACAATTTGGGCCTCCATTTCCTCATCAATAAAATGAAGGGGTTGGTCTGGATGGGCTCTAAATTTTCTTCCATCTCTAAATCTTTGACACTATGATCTTAAGGGCCTGGGAAACTCCAGAAGCTTCAGAAAGACAGGATAAAGTTGGTGTCAGTAATATGTTGCTCTTCCTTGGAGAGGTACCATGCCATAGTGGATTGTGTGCTGTTTGGGAGGCTTCTCACAATCACTAGTTGTGTGACTGAGGCACATTATTTAATGTCTCTGACTCACGTTCCTCTTCTGTAAAATAGGTTCAATAATATCTGTAGTACCAACCCTTCTCAGGTTTGCCATGAAACTCAAGTGCTATAATGTATGTTGAGTGCTTTAAAAACTTTAAAACAGTTGTCCCAGTGGCTTTGGGGGAACTGAGAGACTTTCAGAGAAGCAAACCAGTCTGTTATGCTAAACATAATAGACCTTTTCTTAATAACACATTTTAACATACGCAAAAGGTGTTAACTTTGAGATCCTGGGGTTGGAAGGATAAGGACAGGGGAGAAGGAGGAGGGCAGGAGAAAGCCTCTGTATCACTGTCACCTAAAAGACAAAGACACAACTAGATGTGTGGAGGCACTAGACTACACAGTCTTTATTGTTGGGTGGGATGTTAAAGGAAGAGGGGAAAAACACTGTACACAAAGTCAAGAATGTTGTTCAGTCATTTGAGTCATGTGAGAGTCCTTGTGACTCCATTTGGGGTTTTCTTGACAATAGAGTTTGCCATTCCTTTCTCCAGCTCATTTTACAGATGAGGAAACTGAGGCAACCAGGTTTAAGTGACTTACCCAGGATCACATAACTACTAAGGGTTTGAGTCTGGATTTAAACTCAGGTCTTCTTGTCTCTAGGCCTGGTGCTCTATCCACTGCACTACACAGTTGCCTTTCAAAAAATGAAGAATATCCAGGCTTAAATTTTGCTTTAGATGCCCACTACTTTTAAGACCATGGGCAAATCATTTAATGATTTGCAGCTTTAGTTAGTCAGGGGTTAAATATATATTAAGAGCTTATTATGTGTCAGAAAATATGCTAAGGGCTAGTGATACAAAGAGGTAAAATCATGGCTGCATCCCTCCAGAAGCATAAATTCGAATGGAGGACACAACATGAAAGCATCAGTACATCTGTATACTAAATGGGATGTAATCTCATATGGAAGGAAGTTCCAATGGGAAAGATTGGTGAAGGCTTTTTTCAGAAGGTATGATTTGAGATGTCATGAAGCAATCCGAGGAAGTTAAGAGGCAGGTGAAGAGGGCAAGAAAGCATTCCAGGCATAAGGGGGACAGACTTTGAAAAGATAGAGTTGAGATGAAATGTCATATGAGGAACATCAAGGAGGCCAGTGTTGTTGAATTATAGAGTACGTAGATTGGAATTAAATGTAAGAAAGATGGAAAGGTAGGAAGAGGGCAGCTTATGAAGGGCTTTCAAAACCAAACCAAAGAGTTTATATTTGACACTGGAAATTAGAGGAAACATTGCGATTTCTTGTTTGAAGAAGGTGATATACTTAGATTTGTGTGAGAAAAAATATTTTGGTGGCAGACGGATGGATGGACTGGAGTGGGAGACACTTCAGTTTCGTCAACTTTAAAATATGGATAATGACACTTTTTGTTTCCAGGCAGAGACAGAGTTGTATCACAGAGGGAGAGAAGTCACTTGGAATTAGGAAGGTTTAGCTTTAATTCATGCTTCTGACACTATCGACTCTTTGACCCTGGGTGAAGTATTTAGCCTCTTAAAACATGGGTGAGTCTTTAAGATTCCAAGTTCTAGGAATGATTTGTGTTGGTATATGAAGCTCCTTTAAGGGAATTTTTGGTTTCAGTAATATCACAGTTCTGATCTAAAAGAATTATCTGTATTACCTATCTCCTAAGGTGGTTGTGAGATTCAAATTGTGATAACGTATGGAAAACATACTGGTACAATTAACTTCATTACTGCCATTACCATTACCATCAGCCCAGGAAAGAAGAAGGGATTTGTTGATCCGGATGCAGTGTGGCCTCGTATTTGGCACCCTGATTATGGATACCTCTTGATTATTATTCCCGTCCTTTGATATTTTAGTGTCTGTCACACACAAGAGGATCAACCTATGTAGAGAACCAGGTATTTTATTGGAAGGGATGGTATCTCTCGCCAGAGCATCTGGTTAGTTTCCAGTGTCATTAGTAAGACTGATCAAGGAATAGAAGTTTCTATTAAGGAAGGAGGTGGAGTGTGGTTAGTCCTTCTAGAAATTAGGCAGGCAAGGGTATCAGGCAAGTAAGGGGCATGACTCAACAGAAGAGACAGTTCATCTGAGCAAAAGCAGACCCAGAAAACCAACATTTATTATTTTTTTCTAGGTTGCCATTACCTGGTAGAAATGTCACTTAAGATCCTTTTCCCTGACTTTTAGAGCAGGGGTCTCTGGATCTGTGTGAGCAAAAAATTACCCCATAGAGAAAACAGATTTAAAAACTTAGTTGATGGTATTGTTCCCTTGATGACTTCTTGGACTAAATTCTTCATGCACTGTCAATGTTCCTCTTTAACTCTTACTAAGGAGACTGTCACGGGTCCCCATGATAGATTAAGATTCAGTTTCATCAGATCTCCTGAATTATTTATATTTCATTCTCTCTGCAATCCCTGTTAGTTTCTCATTAGGTCTAGTGGTGCAGGAGGCACTCAAATTATAGACAGAGCTTGGTTTAATTAGAATAATCATAGTTTCTCTTCTATCCCCCAATTTTAGGATGGCATCAAGCAGAACAGGTTTGCCAACCTTGGACTCTGGGCTCAGATATTCTGACATTGTTTTCAGAAGAGATCACTAAAAACATAGGACCAAAGCCGAGATAATAATATCCTTCTGTCTTAGATTTCTAAATGGATATTCTTCCATTCTCTGTTTTTTTGTATAGTTTTTTGTCCCTTTAATGAGAGATAGAGACAGACTTAGACAAAGAGAGACAGAGATTAACATTTTAGTGGTTAAAATGTCATTAAAGATCATTGACTCAGTGCTCTGTGCTCAAAATCCAACAATACAAAAGTGGAAGATTATAGGGGATTATTAATTTCTACTCCCTTCTTAAATGGATCAGTAGCAACTTATGGGGTCATATTTCTAAGGTCACAGAATTAAGACTGGAAGAGACTTTAAATATCATCTACTGCCTACCCCATTATTTTTTAGAGACAAGAAAGCCAAAGTCCAGAGAGGGGACACAATTTGCCCAGGGTGACACAGTTTACAGGAGAAAATCTCAACTCCTTTTTTTTCCTTTTTTTTTGGGAGGGGGGAAGGCACGGCAATTGGGATTAAGTGACTTGCCCAAGGTCACACAGCTAGTAAGTGTTAAATGTCTGAGGCCAGATTTGAAATCACGTCCTCCTGACTTCACAGCTGGTGCTCTATTCACTGTGCCACCTAGCTGCCCTCAAAAATCTCTGCTTCTAAATTTGGCATTTAAGGCTCTCCACAATTCAGACTTCATTTACATTTCTAGTCTTATTTAGCACTACTCCCTTTCATAACCTCTGCATTCAAGGCCAAATGAAGTACTGGGGTTTCCCCTAACACCATCTCCAACTTCCATCTCTTTTCCCTTGTTATTTTCCATGACTGGAATTCATGCTGTCCTTAGCCTCACTTCTCAGAATCCTTGTCTTCTGTTAATCCACAACCCAGTAGTTACCCCATCTGAATCTTTTGTTTATCATTCTGCCACTCACCCCCATTATTATCTAAAGTTTCCTTGTACAAAACTTACTTATGCACATTCTCAAGCAGAATGCTAGTCCTATCAAGTATGGGATAGTCTTCTTTTTTGTCTTTGTGTGCTTGGTGCATTGGAGAACCTTATGTGCTTGTTGAATTGAATAATTTCTTCCAACCCCATCATTTATAAACGAGGGACTTTCCGTGTCCCATCTAGTTATTGGCAGAACTCAAACCAGGATACACATTTCTTGACTTTCAGATAGTATGAGAGATCTTCCATAATATTTTTGCGTTTGATAATTTCTTGTAGTGTATTTTAAAATAATTGAAGTATTGGGTAAAGGAATACAGAAACTATCTTTCACTTGGGAGCCCCTGTAATAATTTCGCTTTTGTAAATGCTTTAAAAATGAATCAGTACTGATCCTGGAGTCAAGAGGATCTGAGGTCAAATTCAGCCTCAGACACTTGACACTTACTAGTTGTGTGACCCTGGACACGTCACTTAACCCCAATTGTCTTTCAAAAAACAAATAAAAATTAGTCATTCCCAGGTTGGATCGAAAGCAGGGTTTTTTTTTAAATTTTTATTTTTTATTTTAGTTGTTCGCATAACTCTCTTAAAGACTGTATGGCCTTGAGCAAGTCACTTCTCTGGGCTTCAGTTTCCCATTCTATAAAATGAGAGTTGATAGGATTCTTTACTATCTACTGAAGACTTTCTGTCAAATCACAGAAGGATCATGAGCAATGAAATCATGGAAATTCGATTTACTGAAGTATCCTTCCTCTTCAAGCAGTCAAGTAAAAACCCCAGAGATTTCATTCACCTGATGTTTTCTTTCTACTGAGAGGGTGATGTTTCCCTCAAAAATCTTATATCTTCTCGGTCACAGAATCACACAGAGTTTGGGAGCTAGAAGCAACCTTAGGAGAACCGTAGATGTCATTTTGTCTGTTATCCTATTTTGGAGATGAGGCATGTGATGCTTGAGGTAGCGCGTGGCTTGTAAGGTGCTCTACATCTATGAACTTGCATTTTATTTTTTGCCGTGTATGTACATTGCTTTGCAAACCCTAAAGCCCAATACATATGTATATATGCATATATATTAATGTTATAACTTTAGTTATTTGTGTACATGCCTGGTAATCCTTGTAATGTAAGTTCTGTGTGGGTATGGATAATTTTTTTTCCCAATCATCAGTCTTCTCCAAATCAGATAATGCCGTATTGCACATTTTTTGGGGGGAAGACTTTCAACTGTGAGTTCATCAGTGCAGAGAATTCCAAATACTTTGTCTGCAACTCCTAGGCTTATGGAGTTACCTGAGACACTTCTGGGTTAAAACATCTGACTATGGTCACCCAGTCAGTAGGTATCAGAGCCAGAATTTGAACACAGTTTATCCTGATTTTAAGGCTAGCTGTTGATCCACTATGCCGGGGGTGGGTCAAACCGGTTTAAAATGTGTTGGGAAATATTTAACAGAATAAATAAAAACAAAGAACAAAGATAATGTTCATATGTGGTTTTCTAAGTTAATATAGGAGTGCATTTGTGTGTTTTACTGGCTCCTATTTCAACATAACTTTGATGCTACTATGCTAGACCACTGTGCTTTTGTCCATTTTAGGTCTTTCATAAACATACAAATCAAAATGAATCTGCATGATGGCAATGTACCTCCACCTGAGCTTTGTTTCTTAACAGTTCTGCTTCCTTTAAAGTCGGTGTTCTTAATCATTTTGGGGTAATCGACCCCTTGGGCAGTTTAGTGAAGCCTGTGGATCCCTTCTCAGAATGTTTTGAAATACATAATAAAATTAAGGGAATTGCAAAAGATATCAATTATGCTGTAAAGTTTTTATGAAAATAAATTCATGAACTACAGATTAAGAACCCCTGATTGAAATCATGGCTGAGGCACCACCTTGTACTCAAAATTATTTTTTAATCTTGCCAGTTATTAATACACTCTCCTCCATGAAATGGCCTTGTGTATATTTTGTATTTCCTTATTGAATACAAATCATCATCCCTCAGTAAAATGTAAGCTGCCTAAGTGCAGCAATTCATCACCCCCCCCCCCCCATTTTAATTCCTATTGTCTAGCATAGTGTCTTGTCCATGCTAGGCATCTAATGTTTGTTAAATTGAATTGAGCTGAAGGGAAATAAATCAGAATTATTTCCCTACCCAAACATACCTCATACTTCCTGCTCCCAAAGCAACAATAGTGAACTACGAACATAGAATCCTACATTTTTTTTTTTGCTGGAAAATATATTCATATGGTAACCAGTTTGTATGCAGAAAATAACACATATTTCATCAAACACAATTGGGCACACATTGTGAAGAGGCATAGGATGGAATAAAGTAGTTATCTGGGAAGCAATAGAGGGAGTGAGGCTGAATACTACACAGGAGTTGCCAGAGGAAGAAATAGCATTGAGTTGGACAGTTACAGTACAAGGACCCGTTGCAATGTGAACATATGGTGGGTGATGGCTGCCATCATCTCATCTGGGCCAAGATGGGGCTGTGCATTGGAGGTATTCAGATAGATTTGAGGAAGCAAAAGCACTACAGCTGTTTTGTTTCCCCTTTCACCTTGGCCGGGGAACTCTAAGTGGGCAGATGGTCCTTGGTTTCCAGCCATGCATCCCACTTGCCAGGTCTTGTCAAGGTGCCTTTAGCATGATATGTAGACAAAATCCAGAAGGTAATATTTTCATGTACTATAGGACTTAGTCAGATAAGCACTTTTGTTGCTGAAATGAGCCTTATTACAAAAAAAATCTGTGACATGGGAGCAAAATCACAAGTCAGTAAATCATTATGATTTAATGTCTGAAAAAATGTTCTAGGTCTCTGGTTATGATGTTTCTGTTTCCTGTGCCAAACAGTGGAGGAAGAGAAAGAGGGACTGAGGCCTTCACTTTATTTATGACTAATAACAAAGTGAAGCATTTTGATTTTGTTATGTTTCATTCCGATATGAGCTATATTTTTCTGCTTTACTTTATTCTATGATAATTAAATATACTTCATTTCATTCTATACTA
>JAQQSU010004678.1:0-14014 GCA_028627135.1 Pseudochirops cupreus
AATTATTATTATTTACATGCAACTGTGAATTAAGATATATAGGCACTGGAGTAAGGAGATCCATTTTGCCCTACCAGAAAGTCAGTGGGGTGATGGGGGAGGATATAGGAGAGAGCAGATTGGGGGAGGAGTATACAGTGGGATCGCTGTTTTGGGGTGGTGAGAGGAAAGATGAGGAGAAAATTTGTAACTCAAAATCTTGTGGAAATGAATGATATAAACTAAAAAAAAACAAAAGTTAATTAAAAAAAAGATAATTAATTGTGAAAGATACAATAACTCTGACCACCACAAAGGACATATGATGTAAAACGTTATCCACTTCCAGAAAGAGTATTGATGGACTCAGAGTACAAATTGAAGCATATTTTCTTCTTTTCAAAAACAAACAACAAAAATTAATACCGGGGCAGCTAGGTGGCACAGTGACTAGAGCATGGGCCCTGGAGTCAGGAGGACCTGAGATCAAATCCAGCCTCAGACACTTAACACTTACTAGCTGTGTGACCTTGGGCAAGTCACTTAACCCCAGTTGTCCTGCCTTCCCCCCTCCAAAAAGACAAAAAAAATCAAAGTTTGGACAATGGTTCTTCAGCTACATACATCTTTCTATGTGAATTGTTACTTTGAGGCTCTACCATGTTCAAAGACTTAATCAAAACAAGTCAAACTAAAAATAAGAGACACGCCAAGGATTTCACCATCTATGAGGACTCTCCATCTGGATTTTAACATCCTCCATGACAGTGACAAATACCTTTAGTGAGCTTGCTTGTTTTATATTTCACTAGGAATGCTCTCAATACATGAGCATATTATTCTCCAGAAGATTTTTGAAGACAAGAAAATAAACATATGGGCTAGTAATTACTGTTGCCCTCTCAATCACCTTTTTTTCTGAATAGTAATAAATTTGTGATTTTTTTTTCCAACATCGCTCCTCAGAAAGCAGTTCAAATAGACCCAAAGGAAAATTATAGTTAATAGCATTATGTTTTAGTATTATAACTCTTTTGCATCAGAAAATTTCCCTATATCCATGGATGAGGGAGCAATATAGTTGGTGACTTGTTTTTAACTTGTAAACTTAATAACCATCAACAAAAACAGTCACGTAAAAATACAAAATGAAAGGTAACATCTCACTCCAAAGCTTTAGCCTTTATCAAGGCAGGACTAGACAAATTAACAAATAATGAATAAGCAAAGAGAATACCTTTGTTCACTATCTCCTTGCAGGTCTTTCCAAAGTTATCCCAAATAAGTTTGCCCCAGGACCAAAGAGCTTTAGTGTCCTTCCTGTTTTCCTTCCTTCTTTCTTTTCTATTATTTTAAAAATACAGTTGCATTCAGGGGGTAAAAAGTCCTGGTATGGCTGTTTTTGCTCCGTTTCACCTTATTGGGTGAAATGGGGAGCCATATCCAGTCTTTCCATATTTCACTGGATACTTCATAGTTATATTATGTTTTGCTTTTTTAATGTCATCAACAGGTAAATTTATACCAGGGAAAATGGAGATGTGGGTAAGAAGTTACAGAAAAGACATCACTTAGGAAATATGACATCATTTAGGAAACATGTTATCAGAAAAAGAGGTGTCAGTCATGTAGTGAGAGCAAAGACCAATGTCTAGACTATGGGGAAGGCTGCTCTGTTGGCCATGGACTGTTACAAAACTTGGAGTAAGACCTCTGACATGTTGGTCAGATCTTCTTTGGAAGACATCAACAAGAATCACACTGGATGACAAGACATAGGTGGCATTGGAGACCCTCAAATGAGATCATAATGTCACTAGACTAGTACATGCAAATACCATCCATATGCACTATGTATGTGAAACTTGCTCCATCTCTCATGTCTCCCAACACAATGCACCAGGAGTGTTTGGTATAACTGCTTGCCTCTCACTGCCCTTTCCATACCTCAGCAATGCACTCAACAATCTCCCCTCTTTTGAAGTTCACTCCATCCAAATATATGGCATCAAGTATAGATCTTTGTGTGAAAAAATGGGGGTGGGGAAGCAGCTAGGTGGTGCAGTGGCTCTGAAGTCAGAAGGACCTGAGATACTTGACACTAACTGTGTGACCCTGGGCAAGTCACTTAACCCCAATTCCCTCACACACACCCCCCAAAAAAAGAAAAAGTACAAATCTTTGTTGGGGAGCAAGGGTGGAAGAGGAGAGGAAGAAGAAAGTGCAGAGTTATTCAGAAGATGGTGAAGGGTAGATTGGCAGCAGCGAATGCAGGGAAAAGCCCCTACTTCTTCAATAAAGAAAGCAGAGTCCTGATAATGTAGAGGATAGATTTCATAGAGTCTACCACTAAACAGCTGTTAGGAAGCTCCACAGCTTTAGGCTCTGTGACTTCTTGAGAACTTTCCCAGTGGGGTCCCAACTACCATGGGAAAACACATTATGACTAACTTGAGCTCTTCCTCTGAATCTGGTAGAGGCTGAGCCGTTCCAATTCCAAAGCAGAGGGTGGGAGGCAAGTGCCAGGTATCAGGCTTACAGACCAGTTTCAGCAAGCTTTGGAGCTCTCACTTAACATTTAGTCAATCTGAAGTGTGAATTCATCCCCCAAACCAATGAGTCTATGCATGGTTGTAAGGGGCACCTTTTCCCCCTCTTGGAATCCTCGTGTTAAATAACAGAATTGAATTTTTTTATTTTAAATTTAATTTTTTTTTTTGGTGGCTGCTCCTGTTCATGATTCTTTCCTCAAGAGGTGTTCGTGAGTTTGCTGTGATTGCCAGGAAATGGTGTGAGTCATCACTTCTGAGCAGACGATACTCAGCTTTAGAAATTCCCAGAGATATGACTTGTTTATAAGAAAGGAAAGGCAGCTATTCTAGGATGCCAGAGAAAGAGAAGGCGTTGCTCCCTGAAACATACCCAGTGTTAACAGACCATGAGAGCTGCCCGGAGGATCAGTCCTAGACAATTCAGTCTCTCACACAAGGACCAAGAGCACACACATTTAATAAATTTTATATACTCCTTGAATCTGAAAGCATTAGGATCAGTCCCCCTAATAACAGCACATAACCACTTCAGGCCCTATTTCTCTTGCATAAGCTCACCTCTCATGCCTTCCTCATGCTACACTTGAGATGTTGGCTGTTTGAATCCCAATGTAAGATTTTACATTTGTTCCCATCAAACTCATTATTGTGGGGTTATTATCTGTTACATTTGTGACTATTTGGCTAATCATAAAGACTTTTCTGAGATATGAAGTCAGAACCATAACTAACAATTTTAGTTTCTGAAGCAAAGGAAATAGATCTCAGACCTTTCCCCCCTACCTTTTTTGTGTGAGAAGAAGGGCCCTTAGATATTAGGACAAAGAAATTGAGTGACACACTATTGATCTGAACCAGCTAATCTGGAGTCAGAAAAAAAAAACTGAGTTTGAAACCTGTTTTAGACACTTAACTCTTCCTCATTTGTAAAAATAGCTAACATTTATATGGTGCATTAAGGCTTGCAAAGTACTTTACAAATATAATCTCATTCGATCCTCCCAACAATCATGCTGGTATTATCCCCATTTTACAGATGAGACAAGCAGAGGTTAAGGGACTTGTCCAGTGTCACACAGCTAGTAAGTGTCTGAGGCCACATTTGAACTCAAGTTTTCCTGAAGCCAAGTCCAACACCCTCTCCACAGGGCCACCTAACTGTCAATGGGTCTAATTAAGGTACCTGCCTTACAGGATTGTTTGTCAAATGTTCTAACATATATAAAGCACTTTGGCAACCTCAAACCACTATAGAAAGGCTAGCTATTATAGCTCTAATTAGCCAGGAGGTCAACACTAAAAAATCTGTAGGAGAAAAAAATCTGGGCAGGGCCAGGTAAGCTCACTTGGGGTGCACTAATTTATTCTAGCTGAGTAAGTGCTAAACTTAGTAGCATCTACCTGCTGAAGAAATGCAGGACATTTTTTGGCACCTCAAGCAAAGCCCTGGCCACCCCCAAACCAAAGGATAGCTCTGTATCAAGTTTTAAAACTGGGTCATTTACTGATTTTTTTAAAAGTTCACTTTATCCTACTTATGCTGAGCAGAATTACAAAACATTTCAATCATTTGCAGCAGCATTGGCTGACTTGTATGAGTGAGTCAGCATCACCTCCTTCCCACCACTACCCCAAAATCAAAAGGCCTTTCAGGGGAACTTTCTCTATAGAAAAGCCTGCCTAAGGGGAGAATGTGACATGTTTAGGCCTCTTTGGGCATTTAACTCTAGGGGCACATGAAGATAGCACAGAATCGGGTTATACAGACTCTCAGTTGGAGGGGACTTCAGAGTCCACCCAGTCTAACCCATATGTGAACAAAGAATTTCCTCTACAAGGTATTTGACTAGTCATCAATCAGCCTTTGCAAGAAAAAACCCTACCCACCATTGGTATCCCATTCTACTTCTAAATAATTAATTATTAACAAGTTTTTCTTTTATCTCAAAGTCAAATTTACCTCTTTGCAAAGTCTATCCTTGTTCCACTCACTGCGGCCAGCAGGACAAATTCAATTATTTTTCTAAGTGATAGCTCTCCAAGTTCTTGAAGACAGCTATCATACTCTCCCCCAAGTCTTCTCTTCTACAGGGTAAGTCACCCTAGTTCTTTCTTTTTTATGGGTTTTTTTTGGAGGGGGGAAGGCAAGACAATTGGGGTTAAGTGACTTGCCCAACATCACACAGCTACTAAGTGTGTCAAGAGTCTGTGGCTGGATTTGAACTCAAGTCTTTCTGACTCCAGGCTGATGTTCTATTCACTGAGCCACCTAGCTGTTCCAATCCTAGTTCTTTCAACCCAGTATGGCAGAATCTCAAAGCCCCTTCTGGCCATTATCCACTAAATTCTTTCCAGTTTCTGAACAGCCCTCTAAAAACTTAGACCCAGAATTAAATACAATACTCCAGGAGTAGTGTGACCAACACTGCACACAGTGAGGCTGTCACCTTCTTTGCTCTGGACATCATGCTTCACAAAGTAGCCTAACATCCTCTTCACTTTCCTGGCTGCCATATTGCACTGTTGACTCATACCAAGTTTCTAATACAGTTAAAAGCCCCAATTCTTTTTCAGATGATCTACCATCTAACTCATAAATGTAGGCAAGAGGGGAAGGAAGACAAAAGAAATATTGGTGGCTAGATTGGAAGCTAGATGGAGTGGACAGAGGGCCAAGCATTGAGTCAGAAAGGTCTGAGTTCAAATTTGGCCTCAGATATGTACTAATTCTGTGACCCTGGGCAAGTCACTTAACTTTTGTTTGCCTAAGTTTCCTCATCTGCATAGGGATAGTTATAGTGCCTACCTCCCAGGACTGCTATGGGGATAAAATGAGATAATAATAATAGAGGACTTAGCACAGTGTCTGGCACACATAGTGAGGACTATATCAATGTTAACTATTATGCTAACGATTAGCTATTATATTCAGTACTCTAAGAAAATTTTTGGAAGGCTAGAATATTTTCACCTTGGGAGATCAGAAAATGTTCATGGGGAAGTTTTTTGTCCTAAAAGAAAAGTTGCACTCTGAAAGACAGAGGTGAGAAAAATGCAATGTAGTCAGCTGGTAGTATAATGGATTTAGCTTGCATGAAGGGAATCATATGAAACGAGCCTGGAAAGTTGGTCAGGGCTAGTTGTAGAGGGCTTTAAATGCTATGATAAAGAATTTACATTTTACTATAGAGGCAAAAGGGAACCACTGAAGATTTTTGAACAGTACTATATTGCATATAGAATTCATCATTCTAGAGCTAGTGCATTCATTCATCTGGTAGTAGGTTTCCCTCTATGGGCAGCTAGGTGGCACCATGGATATAGTGCCAGGCTTGGAGTCAGGAAGACTCATCTTCCAGAGTTCAAATCTTTCCTCTAATATTTACTAGTTGTATGAACCTGAACAAGTCACTTAACCCTACTTACCTCAGTTTCCGTATCTATAAAATGAGCTGGAGAGGGAAATGGCAAAGCACTATAAGGTCTCTGCCCAAAAAAACCCCAAATGGGACATAACTGTAAAACAAGTGAACAAGAACTTCCCTTTATGTAAAATGGCCGTTGTTTCCCCAATCCTCTTCCTTCTCAAACAAGTTAAAGGGATAACTAGACAAATTGGTGCATAGAGTTCTGAGTGTTTCACAGTTATTTCAAAAGATACATTACATCACTGGTGTGGACATGTCCTCCACATTGAAACCAATGGCAATCTTTCTAGAGCTTTGTAGAAAATCTTCATGGGTTTCTGTATTCAAAAATTTTTTTCACCCAGTTTTTGACCTTATATTGAAGTCTCACTTGCTTAGCAAAGCTGATCTTCAGACAGCTGTTCCATCACCCAGGGACATGCCTGACACTCATCCAATTGGTACAACAAGCAAGAATGTGTATTCCATTAACACTGTGTTATTATTAAATTGTGCATGCCCTCTGACCCAACAATATTCCCACTAAGCATATTCCCCAAAGAGATCAAAGAAAGAGTAAAACGATTCATATATACAAAAACGTTGATAGCAGCTCTTTTTGTGACAGCAAAGAATTAGAAACTGAGGGAATGCCTATCCACTGGGGGATGGCTGAACAAATCATGGTATGTGAATGTAATGGAATACTATTGTGCTATAAGAAATGATAAGGGGATAGTTTCTGATTACCCTGGAAAAATTTGTATGAACTGATACAAAGGAAAGTGAGCAGAACCAGGAGAACTATTTATACAATAACAACAATACTGTTAAGATAATGACTTTGAAAGATGTAGCAACTCTGATCAACCCAATGACAATCACCACTCCAAAGGATTCATGGTGAAACATGTAATCTACTTCCAGATATAGAGCTGATGGACTCCAAGTGCAGATTCCCTTCTTTCTGTTTCCCCAATCCTCTTCCTTCTCAAATAAGTTAAAAGGATAACTAGACAAATTTGTGTATAGAGTTCTGAGTGTTTCACAGATACTTCAAAAGACACATTGAGTCACTGGTGTGAGCATGTCCTCCATTGAAACCAATGGATATGGATAATACAGAGATTTGTTTTGCATGAATGTCTGTGTGTGTGTGTGTGCATGTGCATGTGTGCTTCTGTGTGTGTATGCAATACATTTTGTTTTTCTTGCCATCTCAATAGGTGGAGAATGGAAAGTAAGAAGGAAGAAAATTTAGAACTGAAAATAAAACAAAATTAAATTTTAAAAAACGATGACCTTTGAGCAAACAGCATCACCTTCATGCTACAATGAGGCATATTGTAGGATACTGGAATCATAGGATTTGAAGCAAGATGGTACTAATAATAATTAGAATTTATATAGAATTTTAAGGTTTGCAAGGTATTTAACATGCTAATTCATTTGATCCTGACAACCATTCTGTGAGGTAGATATTATGATTGTCTTCATAAGTCTGAGAAAGATTAAATTACTTGCTGAGGGTCACACAGTGTCCTCCTTCAGATACTTAATTTCTATTAAGAAATGATAAGGGGGTGTCAATGTCTATTAAGTGCCTGAGGCAGGATTTGAACTCAGGTCTTCCTGATTCTGAGAGCTGTGTCCCATCCACTATACCACCTAGGTAGAGATATGATCTACAGTCACTTCATTTTACAGATGTGGAAAACAATACCAAAGAAGTGGCATGCCCACCATCTCATTTACAGATATCTATGTCAGAATTAGAATCTTGGTCTTGTGATTTTAAAACCCAATGCTATTTTTACTATAGTACGCTACATCTCCCTTGGAATAAAACTTTTAGAGAAGGCCTGAGAGATACATGTCAAAAATGACATGTTAGTATCACCACTTCTTTCTATAAAGACTTCGGTTTCCTCCAGTTTTGTTTTCTTTTTCTTTGAGGCAGTTTTCAATGTATTTCCCATAACTCTGAACGATGGTCAGAACTCTCAGCCTGCATAGTGGTTTGCTGACCTGCCATGTAGACAAGAGAATCAGGATCTCTGATATGTGATAGTGGAAGAATAGCTAAGGGGAGCCAATGAGATTTTAAATGAGCCTATCACAGCCCACTTGTTTATGTATTCACACCCATGCAAAGTCTCAACACATAAACATATATTGGTACATTGCTAGAAGAGTTATTTTTTCATATTATGGAATGCACCATTATTTGATTCCAACATTATTTGATTTTGTAGAGTATTTGCTCTGGAATGCAAGTTTATTTTATTTTACATTCAATAACATTTTATCAACAGTTAACACAACATGAGTAACTATAGCCCAAGTCAGTACGTAGTACACCAAACCCTGAGAATTTGTGCTTTTTTATCTTTATTTGCATAGAACTCTCTGAACTTCCTTTCTCACTCTCACATGGAAGGCAGAGTTCAATCAACATATTCCAGTTTAGCCATGTTCAGCTATTAGAGCTATGGCTTTTTGTCATGCATGCAAAAAAGCATTTATTAAGTGCCTACTATATGCCAAGTACCAAGGATATAAAAGGGGGAAAAGTTAAATAGCCTTTGTTTTAAAGAAATTTACATTCTATTCTCCCACAGAGCATGCTAGCCCGCTCAGAGTTGTCCTTCCTGGCTCAGGGGGACCAAATGAGATGACAAGCTGGATGGGGAAAGATGGGATAGGTGGAGGTGTGGAAGGGCAACTTCTACCCCTCTCTGTGTCCCTGCTCCATGGGTTGACCCTCATTACACATATGCATACGGAACATAAAACAAACAACAAGTAATAGAGGTGGATGGGAAAAGAAACTAGAAGAATTAAGATGGGTCCCATGTTTATTTCTATAGGCATAGAGACTAGACCTATACTTACCAAGACTAGATTTCATTGATAAAAGGAAGTATAGGATGAGGAAACTTTCTTCTACCAATGCAGATCAGTACCTTCTCTTCAATTTAGAGTCTTAGAGAGTTGTCTAGGGCACTGGGAAATTACGTGACTTGCCCTGAGTCCACACAGCTGGTATGAAAGAGAGGTCACACTTGAACCCAGGTGTTGCTTACTCTTTATCCAGCACACCATGGCTGCCTTTCTATATTTCTATAGCATTTTTATTAGTAATAAATGGTGGTTTTTAAATGATTAGCCCAATTATCCTATTCTTCACCAAAGAAATTGAAAAAAATATCTCTTTTCATCATTTCCATTAGTTCAGCAGGGAGAAGAAAATCAAAGTCTCCCACATCTAAGAGAACCTTCAAGAATTTTTATATATGGATTTATGCCATTTATGTGTGCCTCTGGTCTGGGGTTTGGAGAATTAGGCACAACATGAGGCCTGCTCATATTGTGAGACAGCATAGCCAGCTCAGTGGGGCCAGTTAAACTGAAATGCAATTTCACTTCAGTATTATGAAGCAACCACATCCTGCCCAGCACTTCACTAGGTATTAAGGCAATTGAAACACTATGAGCCTTCAGCTCAATTCATTCACTGATTGAAGGCATGCCTACACAGTCATCAGATCGACTGGCGGTTCCTTTTTAAGCTGATTACTTGATTTTTTGCCCAATTAATATTGATGATGCTTTTGATCTGATTTATTTATCAAAATTCCTAAAAACTCATCAGATTGGTGATTTATTTAAAAGTCACTGTATATTTAAATACCATTGGATTCAGAGTTATAAGTTGGGCTGTAGATCTGATCAGTGTGCTCCAACACTTTCTAGCCACGTGGCTTGAGCACATCACTTCCCGTGCCTGAGACTCAATTTCCTCAGCTGAAACACAAAGATAATAAATTCTTTCTTGGCCTATTTCACGTGAGTATTGGAAGGTTAATGTATGCAAAACTATTTTTAAATGGAAAGCCACTATGCAAGTGTAAATTATTAGTGTTATCAGCATTATTATTATTATAACATTATTATTATAGCATCTAGGAATATGTTAAGTAGTCTCTCACTTTTCTAATAGCCAAAAGATCTGCAAAAACCTGTGCATGACAGCACTCTGCTCAATGACACCAGCTCTCTTGGAGAGTACATAATTAACAAAATTTAGAGAAGGAAAGTTTAAAGATGACACAATTGACCTTACAACCAAGTTTTTGAAAAATAAAGAAACCTTCTAAAGAGTACTACTCTAGAGATCTGTACAGAGACAGGGGTTCTTAACCTAGGACCTGTGTATTTGGTTTGTTTTTATTTTAATATTTTGGTAACTATTTCAACATACTTGCTTTTCTTTATATTCCTGTGTCCTTTATTTTAGACATTTACTAACAATATTCTAAGAAGGGATCCATAGGCTTCACCTGACTGGCAAAGAGCTCCATGACAAGTTGAAAAAAAAGTTAAGGACTCCTGGGAGGCTCACTTTGAGTCACAGTTGGGCAGGGTACCCAGAGGGCATTGCCTCCTGCATTTTCATAGCACCCACAGCAGTAAGAGAGGCATTACTTACTACTTAGATTGTGCCTGAAGTAGCTCCTGGCTGCTTCTCTTTCAAGGACCGATGAGAGGGCTGAGTTCCTTAAGGGCAGAGACTGTCTTTTGCCTTTGTTTGTATTCCTAGACTTGGCATCAAGACCTGCATTCAGATCCAATCTCTAGCACTTATAATGGGCAAATAATAAATAGTATAGTAAAATAAACAAATAATAATAATAAAATGTAATAATATAATTAATATAATGGGCAAATGATAAAATAGCACTTCTAAGTGGACAAATCATTTGACCACTATGAGTGAGTCTGTTTCCTCATCTGAAAAAATGAAGGCGATATCTATAGTACCTACCTCATGTGGTTGTCATGAGGCTCAAATAAGATAATATATGTCGAGAGCTTTGTACACTTCAAAGCCTCATATATGTGTCAGTTATTATTTCATTATTCTCTCCATTAACAGAGACTACACATTGCAGTGCCTTAGTAGATTGATTCATGAGTTATAGTGGCTGAAAACATTCATCATCTTATGCCTAGGCTTAAAAGATTGAATCCCTACACCCTCGGCAAGGTGAAAAAATTCCTCACCTTGGGCCCAAGCCTAGGGGGTTGAGTCCCTACACACTCAGCTAGGCAGCAAAGGACAAATAATCCATAGCCCACTTGAACTTGAACATTTTCCAGACTAATAGAGAGGTCCTGCTTAAGTTTACAATCCACTGTCACGACCTTCAGGAGCCCAGGGTCACCATCACACCATTATGAGGCATCATAATGGAATGTAAATGGCTACTTAGGAAACATTCATTGATTCTGGTACTAGTATGTGATGGTATGCGTTCTGTTTTGCTCTATTCATTTCAGCATAATCCTTTCCCAAGTTTATTTCAGAGAGCTAAAGGGAGAATTTAAATTAATTTTAAAAAAACATTCATTAGGCACCAATTATATACAGAATTATATATTATATATAACATGTATACATATATAAAATTATATGTGTATATATGTGTGTATAAATATACATATATACACATAAAATGTAGATATAAATATATATATATATATTCAGCTACACACACACACACACATATATTCAGTCTTGAAATAGAAGAAGGAGGGTCATCAACGCAGGCAGGAAAGTGAGTACAGGTCCTGCCTGCGACATATTCTTAGGGATTCTTAACCTGGGTCTGTGAACATTTTAAAAAGCATTTTGACAACTTTTTCAATATAATTGATTTCCTGTAATCCTATGTATTTCGGTTTGTGCATTTAAAACACGATTCTGAGAAGGGGTCTTTATCAGACTGCCAAAGCAGTCCATGACACACACAAAATTAGAGTCTCTGTCCTAGCTGCGACCCTGGGCTCAAGTATCGTGGTATCTCAGGCAACTCTCTGAGACTTTAAGTTACAAGTGAGTTGCTTCTTCATCTTGTTAGAGAGGATTCTCACACCGGGAATACCCTACACTGATGAAATCACAAGTTCAAATCACTAATCCAAACAAAAAACAGATGCAGTCTCATCCAATTCAATTCAAAAAGTATTTAATGCCCAAGATGGACCAGACACTGTCCTGAATTCTGAGGCTACAAATAGAAAAAGAATTCTTGCCTTCAAAAATCTTATATTCTGCTAGGTATAATGTGATGTTATGCTGAGGGACATAGAATAATACTTCAAAGCAGAATTCTACATGGAAAAATCTGAAGTGAAGACCTAGAATATGAGAAACACATAACTGAACAAGGCAATCTCCCTATCCTTCTCTCAAACTGAGATTTTAGTACAGTTTCCAGCAGAGTAATCTTTGGGTCATAAAGCAAGGGCTCCAGCTCAGACTGTCAGCCTGCCCAAGAGGTTTGGCCTTCATGGATCTACTACTGACAGTCACCCTAGAAGAATAGTTTAGATGATAACGTGGGACTGTAGCTGAATGAATAGATAAATAAAAATTAATTTATTAGGCACTCAAGTGCCAGTCATTGTGCTGGGCTATGGGCACACAAATGTGAAAGTAGCACAGTCCCTACCTTCAGGAAGCTTACAATTCTAATGGGGGGGCCAGGTTAGGGGTACAACACATATAGCAGAATAATGGCTAGAAAAGGATGTCTCGGTCTTGGAAATCACAGAAATTGTGAATAGAGCAGTTGACTGATATGGCCTTTCCAGAAACAATGGTAGAGTTGATTGATTACTGCTCCCAGAACAAGGATGGGAGGGAAGGGGGTTACAGGAGCAGGGCAGATAGAAAGAAGACATCAGGGTGAAGCATGGTCAGATGGTCAGGAGCTGGATAGCTATAATGATCTCACCAATCAGGACAAGTGAATGATGGTCTCAGTCTCTATGAAGTGCTAAGCAGAAGTCAGTGCAAAAGAAACCAGTGGGAATAAAATGTGGAGGAAAGAGGGTGCGGTAAAAATAATTTAACCCCCTTGGAAAAAAATTAATTATGAAACCATATACTCCAGCCCATCACCAAGATGAATTGAAAAAAGACCCACTGAACATCAAGAGGAAATCAGAGTGGTAATAAATCCCTCATAAATCATAGAATCAATTGGATAACTTCTGTTCTGCTCCGCATTAGCATGCCATTAAGCTGCTATTAGTGATAGCTACTGAACCGAGTGAGCCTGGTTCCATGGGTTGGTGTTAGCAGCCCGGGAGGGCATTAACGAGCTGCAATCCTTCACTGGCATCCTTAAGGCCCTGAGCTCCATTTGTAAGTGATGGCTAGAGCTGATAGAGTCTGGAAACCTTGACCTATCACTCTGGTGCTGGGAGAGTGGGGGGAGGGGGGGGCAGAATTAATCACAGCAGGGACACAATTTGCAGATCAATACCAGCCAATTAGAGGGCTCCCTGCTGGGGAGAGTCCCTGTGGACTCCAAGGCGACCTGCGGCCTTAGCTTTCCATGGGGGCAGGTGTTTCTATATTGGAGGTACTGATAAGGGTATAGTGTGTAGTTCATTTTGTGTTCAGTTAATGGTAGCAGGGCATCTTATACAAGAACCTTTTTCATTCTAATATGGGAGACACCTGCTGGTGAAGGCTAAAGGAAGATAGAGTAAGAAATTATATCAGTAATTAATTCAAAGCCAAGACTCTTTTTTGTCCATGAACTCAGCCCTGAACTCAGCCCAGCCACCAACACTAAGAGAAAATGGGAAATTTAGTTTTCACACCAAACTCACTCCTATGTCTTAGTACTTCTATAGCCTGGACCACTATCAGTTGGAGGGAAAAAAGGAAGCTATAAGCAATGAGATTGGGCCAGATGGTGCTGAATTCAAATCATACTAACTGCCTGTGGTCTTGGTGTCTATGGTTTTAAACCCACGATTCTGACATAGAAAATGCAAATATGTGACAGATGTGAGATTTTTGTCCTAAATCTGGTTTTTAAATAACAGAATTCTTTTTCCCTCAGTTAAAGGAACAGTTTCCAAACCCTTTCTCTCTTATTTTTCTGGCTTCATGAAGTCCCAAAATGAAGAAGAAGAAGAAGGAAGAAGAAGAAGAAGAAGAAGAAGAAGAAGAAGAAGAAGAAGAAGAAGAAGAAGAAGAAGAAGAAGAGAGAA
>JAQQSU010004679.1:0-14014 GCA_028627135.1 Pseudochirops cupreus
TTCAAATTAACAAACTGTAATTGTTTTCCCAAAGATACATTTTTTTTTCCATACACATCCATCATACACTGTAACCAAAAAAAGCAGTGTACATGAAATAAGAGAAAATAAATTAAAAATCCATAGCATAGGTAAGGAGGCTGCTCTAGTCTGGAGCACAGCTGAGTTTCCAGCAATATAAGAAGGCTCAAAAGTTTCTTTTATAAGAATGCCTGCTAGCAAGGGTTCCAGCAAGATGGTTGGTTGGTTTGTAAGTCAGTCTTGAATATCTGAAACAGTTCTGTGTTTTGTTTTGTTTTGTTTTTCCTTAGCGTTTAGAATAGCCATCATTGTCCTGCAATAGGCAGAGCTATCACGTCCAGGAAAAGAGTGAGTGAGGGAGGGAACCACAGAGGCAGCGTAAGATCCAAATACAGCATTCAAAGGTAATTGGTCCAGTGGTGCCTGGGGAGGGAGGAGGGAGAAACTCCAGGGTTAGCCGTCTTCTTTGGGGGGTGTGTACCAGCCTGTAAACAAAGCATACTGTCAGCGGTAGTATCCCCAAAGGCTAGCCCCACGTCTTCAATCTTGAGACCTCCTAGAGGAAAGTTTGTTTCCTGGAAGGATGTCCCTATAGTGAAGTGATGGGAGGTAACAGAATACAGAGCAGGATGATTTTTTTCCCTGGACACCATAAAAAAAGGAGACTGACATGGCTACTTATCTGAGGTGGCTGAAGTAGACACCAGATGTGTTCTTTCAGCTTGTGACAAGGAATGGAGACATAACAGGGATAGGGGGGAGAGTTATAAAGACAGGCTACTTCCTGCCCCTGCCCTTCTGAAAGCCATGGAGAATAGTCATGTGGATTGGGGAAGGCCCTATAGGGCTCCTATACCCTTCCCAAGGCTGAGCACATGGGTTGTTTCCCTTTCTCCCCCGAGCCTTCTAGTCTTACCATTTTTTTCATGGATCTGCACCAGGGACTTGTAGGACTGCTGTGCTCTTGTCAGACTGTATTGAGACTGGAGAATGTTGAAAAGATGAGGAGTCAGTTAATGAGATGAGGACCAATTTGTTGCCTTGCCCTCCCTTCTCAATTCTATGTTCAATTCAACAGGCACTTATTAAGCTCATACTCTGTAAAGACAAGTCCTTGCCCTCAAAGGGCTTTCTATTCTATTAGGGAGTTACAATTACTGACACAAGTAAGCCCATTCAAGGACCTCTTCAGAGGGGGAGGGCACTCACAACAAAGGGAAGATGGAAATCAGGAAGGGCTGCATATGAGAGGTGACCCCCCCCTCCTCCCCCCCCAGTTAAGCCAAAAGAAAGACAAGGAGTCTAAGCTTCAGGGTCCATAGGTCCACAGGATTCTGAGTTGGAAGAGAAGTAATGTAAAAGAAGGCAAATGGGTTGGCTAGACTAGGGTTGTGGGCAAGCTACTGGGTCAAGAGGAGTTTGTATTTCATCTCAGAGGCAACAGGATGCACCAATCCTAAGGCTCCTGAACAAGGGACTGACATACTCACACCTGTGCCTTGGAAAGACTGTTCAGAGCAGCATGAGATGCAGAATGAAGACTGGAATTGTGGGCAGACCAATTAGGAGGCTACTACAGCAGCTAAGGCAAGAGATGGTGGCGATCTGAGCTAGAGTCTTGGCTGGAAGAGGAGACAAGCAACACTGTGGAGGCAGAATGGGCCAAACGTGGCAGCTGAAGATGAGCTTAGGTGGACTCTGAGGTTACAAAGCTGGGACACTGGAAAGATGGTGGATAACTGTATGGGAGTTTGGAGAAGGAACAGGTTTGGATGAGGAGAAGGGGAAGGAGACAGCAGTTTAGTTTTAGACATGTGGAGCTGAGATGCCAACAGGCTACCCAGGTGGAGATGTTCAGCTGCAAATGGCAGAGAAGGACTAACATTCTGGGCAGAGATCAAGGCTGATGATAGATGCTGGAGTTAGCTGCCCAGAGGTTTGGTTCAGTCACACTCAGGGAATGAGGCATGGTGACTGACAGATGCCAAGGCAGTAAAGTGCAGTGAAAAGAGCCCCAGGCTTGGAGACAGAGAACCTGTGTTTTAATCCTGGTTCAGCCTCTCCCTATGTTGGACCTTGGGCAAGCCACTCTCTGGGCTTTGGTTTGTCATTTGGAAAGTGAGGCCATCAGATTAGATGACCTCTAATATCCCTTCTGGTTCTAAATCCATAAACACATAGAGGATACTGGAGGTGATACCAGTCAAAACTGCAGAGGTCAGAAAGGATGAAGACTAAGGAAATGGTATCTTACATTTTATTATATTTTTAACTTTGCAAAGTGCTTAAAATACATTATCTCCTCTGATACTGAGAAAGGCCATTGGGTTCAGGACTAAAGAGATCATCATTAACCTTTGAAAGAATAGTTTGTAATCTAGTGACGCTGGAAGACAGATTGCAAGGGGTGGAAAAGTGAGTGGGTGGAAAGGAATTACAAACCAAGAGAGCAGGAACCTTTTTTGAGGGGTTTGGCAGTGAAAGGGAAGAGAGAAGGGTTTGTGGGAATGGAAGGGTTGAGAAGTTGTTTTAAGAACATAGGAAACTGAAGCATGCTTTATAGGCAGTGGGGAAGAAACCAGTTAATGGGGAGAAACTGAAAACGAAGAAAAGTGATAATCAATGGGGCAAGCTCCTAGAAGAGACAGGAGGCAATGGAATCAAGAATATAGGTAGGATTATTCTTAGCTAAAAGAAAGGCCTTTTTAATAGAGACTGGGATCAAAAGAGATGAGGATGAGTGACATTGAGTGATTCTGAGGGAAAGAGGAGATGAGAGGTCATGAAAGGCCTTGACTTTCTTAGTAAAGTAGGAATAGAAGTCATCTGCTGAGAAACAGGGAGTTGGGGTAGCACCAGCAGTTTGAGAGGAAGTAAGATTTGAAACTACCACTGTAGGAATGTAAAAGTTACTTTGAGAAGAAGAAAAAGATTTCTATGCAACAGTGAGGGCCCTATTGAGATTGGACTTAGTACTAGACCCAGGATGCATGGTAATGTGATTTGTTCTGGCACCTCTGGGGATGAGAGCTTCAGGAATACAAATGGAGAAGGTTACTGTCTGTCAATCTGGCTCCTAGGTTCTTGTCCTACCCAATAATCCAAAGTATAAAACAAACAAGCCATCTATATGCATTTACACTTGCTGTGAGCCAGGCGCTATACTAAGCAGTGGGGACAGATGGTGATGTGGTTGACGCTACACTCTCCTTTCTACATTCTTTAACAGTATTCAACCTCTTTTTCCTTCTCAGTTTCCAAGGTCACCACTTTGGCTCCTTAGTGTCCACTATGGACATCTTGGGGCTCCTCTTTTCCTCCCAACATTAATACTATGGACAATGATGGCTTCTACCTTCCTTGGGTCTAAGGAGGGCCAGTGGGGGTTTTCTGCTGGCTGACACCACACCCTTTTTCTCTGCCTGCTTCTCCAACACCGCTCCCCCTACCTCACCCCATCCTTAGTTCTTACTTTGTTGGCTCCAAACTGTACTCGTGCTTTCCCTTTCACCAGGGTGGCACTGATCTGCATGATCACGGACTCTATGGAGTAGGCACTGCTCCAGCCCTGTGAAAAGAACAGGGAAGGGGAGAGGGAATAATTGAATAGGTCAAGACATGGTTTCCCTCAGTCTTGACTATAAGAAGACATCACAAGTGAGTTCCCCAGGTAAGTGAGGGCTATGCAAATGGTTCTAGGATGGCACCCTACACTTTAACCACAATATAGGCATCCCCAAACCACCTAGGGAGGGTGGGCACTGGGTGCTATCTTTGCTATCTATGATACTGTTAATTTACAAAAATTCCAGCTGGGGATGCTTTTGGGAAAAACTCCAGCCCAATGCAGCTGAGACAGGCAAGCTTACCTGTTTGGTGAGAAGTTCCATGCAGATGGCACCTCCACCCAGAACATACCTACAGAGGAAAGACTGGTCAACTGTGCATGGCACAGGCTCTATCCCCACTTTCCACAGGGCATCACTTGTTTTTCTATATACTCACCCTCCTGAGAGGACTGGAGAGACGACCCTGACAAATGGCGGGTCAAAGGGAAAGTTGTCCTAAAAAGGAGAGAAACCAAAGTCCAGATGGTGTGAGTAGTCAATCTATCAATTAGCAAGCAGCTATTAGGTGGCTACTGTGTGCCAGACACTGTCACCCCACCCCAAGCAGAAACAGGTCAGGAAAATGGGGGATGTGAATTGAGGAGAACAGCTTTACTTTAAAAGAAAAGTTGAGGAGAATGAAGTCAGCTCCTTCTTTCTCTTTGAGGATCTGGAGATCGTTGTGCAAAGCGCTGTCCTGGTCAACCCTACAAAGCAAGGTAATGGGCTCTTGCTTGATCCTCAAGAGCTTCAGCTTCCACCCCAAACCCCATGGCCAATCTAGAGCCTAAGCTAGCTGGCAATCAAGTCAATTCCAGGCCACAGATAACTTTGCTCCCTGTTCCTGACCTCATCTCTCCCTAAGCCCCTGGGCTCTGCTGACGACAATTAAAAAAGGCTGCTCTGGAGGTTTCTACTAATCGCCACCCCGCTTGCCCCCCAACCCCCAATCCCAAGCTTTTCACTTACTTGAGGAGTTTGACGTTCCAATCGTACAGGCTATCGTTTACTAGTTCGACTGCATAGTTTCCTGGGGGTTGGGAGTAGGGAGAAGAAATGAGTATTACTGGGACAACAGAAAGGAGGACGCTTCCCCTCCTCAGGCTAAAAGACCAAAGGGAAGTACTAAGGGCTCAGTACTGGACTAACATCCTCACTCACTTCTAGATGCTCTACTTTCAGGTCCTAAGCTTCCCAAAAGCCTAGGTTCCCACCAAGGAGCTTCAAGAACCCCTCCCCCTCCTTAGCTCTAAAGCCCCTGTTTCCTGAACCAATGTTCCAAAGTACCCCTCTCCAAAGCTGGACTTACCGCCTTTGAAACTTTGTGATCGGTAAATATCCCTGAGCTCCTTCATCAGCCGGTCAGTGGCCTGCACCGAGCCAGACACTGCGCCCTGCAGGGGAGGGTACAATAGGAACCTCCCACCATTATAGGATTCAGAGAAACACCTTAGACTTTAGAGGGTACCTGGCAATTGCCTGAGGATGTGAGGGCTAATTCTTTCCTCCTACATTTCAAGAGTCAATATCCCATTCTAGACTTTCTAAGCCTGGCACAGCCATAACAATACCAGTGGGAGAAACCCACCCTGATCCAGGACCCTTGCCCACCCTCCCGCCAGGGGACACGTACATTTAAGTAATCTTGCCTCTGGTTCTTTTTAATTTTCTCTAGTATGGCCAAGTTCTCCTTCCCAATGCCATCATCTTCAGACTTTTTCCCCTCAGCTGGCTCTTCTTCTTTCATTTCATAGTGATCTAGGTCCTCCGTATCCTTGAGGAACAAAACAAACAAATTTTTTTGGTGGGGGAAAGGGAGAACCATCTCCACAGGCCTGTATGTAGTGAAGATGTGAGCTACGTAGCCAGCAGCCAACAGACTAAATTCCACGTTCAAGTCATCTAATTACCCCCACTCTTTACCATCCCAAAGGGACATATCTCTTTTTTATCACCAAGTTCATATAAAGCACAGCACAAGTGAATGTTTGATAGAACTGAAAAAAACTGTAACAAAAGCCAGAGGCCAATTTCTCTAATTCCCACTAATTGACATTTCTCTTTTCTTTGTGACATCCCTAAACACCAACAGGAGGGGTTCTGGACTCCCCACCATTACCCATCTGTATGGTTTTGTCTTCCTCAAAACTGACATAAAAGCTCACATTTTACTTGGTAAACTTTCCAGGCTGGTGGGTGGCCTGGAGGAAAAGGGAGAAGGCTTCAGATCCCCCTGTTCTCCCTATTCCACCTGGCAAACTCCATAACAACATAATCATTTGGTTTGGTCCCAATCTGTGCTTTCATCAATCAGTGTGATGTAGTACACAGAGGATCAGCAGGACTTGGGTTCAAGTTCCACTTCTGATGCATACTGACCACAAGACCACGGGCAAGTCACTTAATTATGGTGCACCTGACAACTTGGTGTAAAGACAAGAGGCAGCAAGGGGAGCTGCCCATCTGAATCACAGGTCTGGACCAAAACACAGGGACAGTGACTGACACTGGTATGGTGCTGTAAGATTCTCAAAGAGCTACAAATACACTATCTATACAATATAATATATAATTATATAATTTATATAATATATATCATCTTCATATAATCTTCACAGCTGTTAGTCAGTGACGCTACCACCCCAAGAATAGGCAGAGGCCTTGTTTATTCTTGTATTTTTAGCAATTAACATAGTGCCTTGTATAGAATGGGCATTTAATAAAAAAGTCTGAAGTGAATCTTGAGTTATTAACCTACCTAACTCAAGGTATTGTAACTGGGGAAAGGCTGAGAGCCCAGGACAGGAAGCTACCTGTAAGAAGCAGTTAGTGACTCCCTCTTTGTTAATGACCAGAGTTTGATTTTCCCTTATATTGGCCTGATATTCCAGCCAAGAAACATTTGCCACGATTAACCCCTTCCAACTCCAATCACACCAATATTCGTGTACTCTACACTGAATGCTGTGCTATTTCTTTAGTTATTTCACATACATGTTGCCCAAGTTTCTCAATGAAGGACCCTACCTTTTTTTCTTTGGTATCCTCTCTACAGGACTCTATAAATATACAGAGTTTGTCCCATACAGATGACCTTTAACTTACCAAAGTTACTGTTACCACAAACCCCTCCTAACCCAGTTCTAAGGGGACAAATCTGTCACCTACCTCAGGCATCTCTTCATCTTCATCTTCAGAAGAAACATCTTCTTGTGTGCACTATAGTGCATAGGGAAAAGAGGGAGGTCAGGGCCAATGTTCCAAGAGTAGGATGGGTTCCCTAAATACATCCTCTCCTCTAACTACTTTGGGCACTCAGGGCTGCAAGTCGGAAACTGCCAGCCTAGACATTCATTCAGTTTATAGTGTGGGGGAACAACTAATTTATCAGTCTGCTCATTACTCTCAACTATCTCTTTACCATTCAAGAAGCAAGGAACTACAATTCAATTTTCCAGAGTAAGATCTATTTGTTTTGGCCTCCCCATATTGACACTACATGGGTGCTCCTGAAGAAGTCTAGGTCTCTAGCCTCCCCTAACTCTAGAAAACCCCCGCATGGAGAGCATCCCTAGATAAATGAGCCACAAAGGAAAGGATTCACTTTCTACCACCTCTATCTACCTTAGACAGGGTTATGAGAGATGGGAATAGTGCAGATCTGCCAGAGAGAAAAAAAAAGTCCTCTTAGTTACTTACCTGCTCTGCTGGCAGGGGCTGGTCCAGCATCTCAACATCTGGATGCTGAGGGAGGTTGTACAGTTTGCACAAGTCGGAGATGATCCTCTTCAGATGCTGCAACAGCTGGGGATAGTAGACCACAGTGACATAAGATACTCTTGCCTCTCCCCAATCTGGCCAGGTGCAGTGGGAGAAACCAAGGGCTCAGACCCAAGATGAAGGATGAGTAGTATCTATTTCTCCAAGGGACATGGACCCTGGGTCATATTGGAAACCTGGCCATGGGAGTGATTCTGTTAGAAAGCCCCATGCTGGGGCTGATGACATTATTCCCTCTAGCTAGGGGAAGGTGGCTTTCCTACTGAGTCTTCTTCTGGCCAATTATTTTACAGTGTCGTCTAAATTTAGGACAATTCCCACCCTTCATCTGTCTCAACTGCAGGTTCTCTTCTTGGCTCAGGCCCCAAGTCCCTGCCCTGCTCACCAGAGTATTCCCTTTCTTTATGTCCACAAGTCTCTCCAGAACGGCAGCCAAGTTAGGGTCATCAGACTCCACAGACCAGATTGGGGGCACCGCAGGATAAGATTCCTAAGGGGAGAGGATGGGGAGGTCAAAAATGGAAACTTCAGATTCTGCCTGCCCACCCATTCCCAGGTGCCAGTCTGCCCTTCCCCCCCTTTCCCTCTATGTCTCTCACAAATGACTGGCTCAGCAGATCAGTGTCCAACCAGGCGGATTTGGGAGGGTCCTTCTCTGAATGGAAGCCTGAGAACTAGATCCCCTTTCCTCTATCCCAGGTCATCATGAATTTTGAAAAATTATGGAAGGGGATCACAACTACTTCCAGTGATACCACAGAAACTGTTCTATCCCCTACATAAAGGTCTAGACTAAAGGATCCCCTTATATTTTACAGAACAAGACTCCAGTCCCCTTTCCCCTCAAAAGGATAGAACCTAAAGATGGAAGGACCATGAATACAATCAGAGCAGAAAAAGCAACAGCTTACTTTAGTTTCAGAAGGAGAAGACTTGCAACAAACAAGGTTTTTATCTGGGGCCAAATTATTCTTCCCAGCATTTAGCCAACAGCTTGACAGAATAAAGTAGTAGTATAAGGGAACCCCTCTTTTTAACACTGACTGGAGAAGATACTGTTCCCCAGTGACCAGTTTTGCCCATCTTTTTTTTTTTTGGTAATCCTGTTAACCTGCCACCCATCATAATGTAAGCATGGGATGGAGGCAAGAGGTCATAGGGCTCTACACAACTGAATTAGAAGAGAACCTACGCTGCTGACATTCCCAGCATTCCTGAACCACAACAGCAGATGCAGACAGTCCAAGTTTCCCCTATTTCCCAGAGAGGGGTTAGTTGAGAATCCAGGCCCCTATCCTCCCTGGAATGGGGAGGACTATCTGGGTCTCTCTGGAGTTAACCTACTAAACAAATAACTGAACAGAAAAAAGCACTGAAGATGGCAATTCTATATCTGAGAAATTTGGGGTTTAATCCAGAAATAGTCAACTAAGTAACACAATACTGAATAAACCAATAACTCTTGATGGGATTCCTATCCCTTACCTAGCTCAAATGCCTCAACTGTGGAGGTAATGATTGTCAGAGAGATGCTAGTATCCCATCTGACTAAACCATTTGTTTCTCCTTACCCCAATTTTCTGTGAAGAGGGTGTGTGTGTGTGAAGGGAAAGTCTGAAGACGGGAGAAGAAACAGGACTTTTGATGGGAATCCCTTTTGTTCAAACATCAACATTTCTCCCAGAACTTTGGCCTAGTAGGTAAAATGTGTTTTGGGAGCTGGCTGGGGACAATGTCCAAGCTGATCTGAAGTTGGATTTCATCCCCTCAATGCTCCCAAACAAAACTTATCTACTCCCTCTAGGCTGTACCCACCAGCACCCTGCCAGAATTAGGAAAGATTTCAGTTCTCTGGCCTGTTGAGGGGGGCAAAACACTAAGAGAAGGCAAGGTAATCTCAAACATGTGAAGGTACAGTGACCATGTGGAATGGGAAATTAGCAAAGCTATTAGTGACCAGGAAAGGAGGCAGCAAACAGATGTCCTGGGGGTGGGGCAAGAAGTAGGGCACTGGGAGAGAACAAGTTCATCCTTTGGGGTGGTAGAGTTAACTATGAGATTTCTATAACAGGCTGAATTACTAAGATAGATAAAACAATACTATGGTGGATAAAACAGAATGACTGGAGTGGAAAAGGAAGTTCATAATCAAAAGGGGTTGAAAATGCAACTGCACCCTGATATGGTTGGGAAGTGAAGGAAGCTTCACGTCTCCCACTAACAGGGGCAGGAAGAGAATAACTAGAGGTCGTATCAGAAGAGGATGGGGGGGAAATTGGGGATGGGGGGGGGATTGGGGATCTGGGAGGGGAAGGTTCAGCGAACTGAGGGTCTCTGAGAACTCTGGCTTGGAGGGAGCCGAGAGTCCAAGATGTGCTGCTAATCAGGGGTTCTGTGCTCAACTTTGAAGGGCTACAGAAAAGTCAGTTATTGTTACCATCATCACCATCATTATCACTGACTCCCCACAGCCGCTAAGCTTGGATTCCCGAAGGAGTTGCTGAGAAGGGGAGAGGGGAGTGTCTCAGAAGCGTGCAATAAGTGCCTCGGGTATTTGGGGGGAGAAAGAGGAATGGCTAGTTCCAGAACCTGGGAGCGGGGGGTAGGGAAGAGGGGTCTTCTCGCAGTGTTTCTCAAGGGGTCTAGGTTCTCAGGAGGCGGCCCCAGGCGGTGGAGACAGTGGGGTCGGACCTTGGGGAGGGTTAAGGTGAGGACCACGCCGGATTCTCGAGTAGCAAATTGAGTGGGCAGTGACAAGGAGCAGGGAGACCCCACGTGGGGGCGCCCCACCGGTAGGGGCGGCTCTGGGGCCTGGTGGGGGCCCAGACAACGAGGACCCCGGGAAAGGAGAGGGGGGCCAGGCCTGCCCCACGGAGGTCCTCACCGTGATGTTGCAGTGGATACGGACGGGCTCCCCGGGCGCGGGGCCCCGCGGGGGGAGGTGCGGCCCGGGCGCCGCCCCCGCCGCCCCGGCCCCGGCCCCGGCCAGCAGGAACTCGCAGCTCAGCTCGTCCAGGCAGGCGCTGGCAATGCGGAAGCGCTCGTGGCCGCGATGGAAGATGGACTCGAGCAGCTTCAGCTCCCGCCTCAGGCAGGGCCCTGGGCCCGGGCCCCCCCCCGGGCCCCCCCCGGCCCCCGGCGCCGCCCCCTGCCCCTGCCCCAGCGCCAGCCCCTGCCCCAGCGCCCCCAGCTGCTGCCCCGGCCCCGGCTGCTGCTGCTGCCCCTGCGGCTGCGGCTGCTGCATCCTCCGCTCCGCTCCGGGGCCGGCGGGCCGGGCGCCTCCGGCCTCCTCTCCGGGCTCCGCCGCCGCCCATATAATGTTCATTTTAAAACTTTTTAGCTGTGCAAAGAAAGAGAGCCATAAACCTAAGAGAATTTCATTATCTTTAAGTTATTTAACTTATAGTGTTCTGTGCCAAGGGCCTTTGTGGTCTTCTATTTCTCTGTTGACTGAGTGGAGAGGAGAGCAGGGTAGAGTAGAGCTCTTAAAAGCATGGTGCCCTGAACCCTGAGCCAGCCACAGTGACCTCTACTGGGAATTAAAGGGAAAGAAAGAATGAAAGGATAAGAGCTAGTTATTGGGATCAGGGTAATGGGAAAAGACCAGCAGCAATAATGTGAAGGTAGAATGCTTTAATTACATTTAATTGGTGTTAATCATATTCATTATCTTTTATCATTTTCTTGTTTGTAAAAAGGAGGATGGGGCAAAGAATGAGTGAAAGAGAATATGATTGGCAATCATATCTGAGAACATGAATGGGATGAATTCATACATAAAATGGAAGAAGACAGAAGAATGACTTAGAAAGAATCCAACGTTATGTTAGTTACAGGAAACGTTTGAGACATAAAGATTCTCACAGAGTTAAAATAAGGGAATAGGTACAGTGGTGTTAAACTCATATGGAAACAGGTTACTAAACTATACATAGTGATTCCTCTTAATTACATATGGACTTAGAAAGCCACATATTAACATTTTTATGTTTTATTGTATTTTTATTTATTTTGGCAAGTATTTCCCAATTACATTTTAATCTGGTTTGGGTTACACTCAAAAGTATTGTAGGTTGCATGTGGCCCATGGGCCATGTTTTTGACATCTTTGGCTCAGTGAAGAACTTATGCTTCAGGTAAACTTGCCAAAGAATAGCAATCATAACAGAAGACAAAGCAATAATAAGAACCAGACATAGTTAAAAAATATGAACAATGAGATTATGTATACTTAAAGGCACCAGAGATAACAAAGTGATATTAGTTCTTAATATTTATGGATCAAATATGATAGCATCTAAATACTTAAAGAAAAATAAATTGATTACTGGGAGAAAAAGACAACAGAACAAGAATAACTATGGTCCTAGATGTATCTCTTTCAGATCTAGATAAGTCCAACAAAAAGAAAAACCAAGAAAGAAGTTAAAGATGAGGAAAGAAATTTAGAAAGAAAATTAGAAATGCTAGATATGGTATGCCTCTGTATAGTGCATCTGTACAGAAATTCATCATGTGTGGAGGCATAAAACCTTAATAAACAAATGTAGGAAAGTAGAAATGTTAACACAAAATCTACTGACCACAACACAATAAAGAGTATAATCAATAAAGGACCCTTGAAGAAAGGGTTCAAGCTTAAATAGATATTAAATAATTTATCTTAAATTTATCAAATAATTTATTAAATAAAGAATGTATAGGTCAAAGAATGGATCATAAACTAGTATATATTTTTTTTATCAAAGAAAAGGACAAAAAAAAAGAGGCCATGCTAAAATGTTTGGGATTAAGCCAAAGTATTCCTTAGGACAGTGATGGAGAACCTGTGACCCTGAGATCTTATGGCTGGGAGCCACAGATTCACCACCCCGGCCTTAGGAGAAAATATATCTTTCTAAAAATTTTCATCAACAAAAGAGAGAAAGAATAGATCTATCAGTTGGACATACAAGAGAAAGAAAGCAACAGATAAAAAATTCTAAATACAAAGATAGAAAGAAAAAGAAATTTAATAATCCATAAATGAATTCCCTAATAAACCTCTCAGGCCAGATGAATTTATAAGTGATTTCTGTCAAATATTCAAAAGACATATAAATCTGATATATAAACTGTTTGCAGAAATAAGGAAGGGAGAAATTCTATGAAACTCCTTCCGTGAGAAAAACATGGTCTTGATAATTAAACCAGAGAAAGAAAATGAGAAAAAGAAAATGATAGATCAGTGTCCTTAATATCATTGCAAAAACATTGAATATAGTATTATCAAAGAGACAACAGTAACATACCTAAAAGATTAAACTATCTAGTTAATTAGGATTCATGTCAGATATGCAAGGTTAGTTTCATGTCAGGAAAATCTTAACAATTAAAAAATTACATTAATATAAAAACAATGAAAATCACATGATTATATCAGATGTAGAGCTTTTTTTCGGACAAAATACAACATCTATTTCTATTACAAAGACTAAAAAAGCATAGGAATAAATTAATTTTTCATTAGTATGGTAATTAGTGGATCCCTAACACCATCAGTAAACATTACTTGTGTTAGAGAAGGAGTACAATCCTTCTAATGAGATCAAGGGTCAAGAAAGGATGTCCATTATTATCATGATTATTTGGTATAATTTTAGAAATGCCAACTCTTACAATAAGAAAAAAGAAACTGAAGGAATAAGTAAAGGCAGAGAAGAAATGAAAGTATCTCTTTTTATAGACGATGTTGTTTTTGTCCTTCAACCTCAAGGAGACCAAAATGATATCACTATGCTAGAATCAAGTTTCAGTGTGTCTGACTGTGGCTGATCGGACCAATACGAGCTCGGAATGCTCTACCACAGGTCCGGCACAAATAGTCAATGTGAACATTTGGGGTGGATACCTTACATTTTTGCATCCTGTGTTTCCTTTGAGCTGTTTTGATTCTGCTTTGCTCATAGAGCACAGTGCCTTCTCTGAGGAGGGCATGCCATGCTGAGCGGTCCTGTGCCAGTGTCTCCCATGTCATATGATCAATTCCAAAGTTCTTGAGAGAGATCTTGTAAGTGTCCCTGTATCACTTCTTTTGACCACCATATGAACGCTTGCTCTGTGTGAACTCTCCATAAAATAGTCTTTTTGGCAAGCGTACATTTTACATTTAAACAATGTGACCAGCCCATCAGAGTTGTGCTCTCTGCAGGAGAGTTTGAATGCTTGGCAGTTTAGTTCAAGTAAAGACCTCAGTGCCTGGTACCTTAGCTTGCCAGGTGATCTTCAGAATCTTCCTAGGACAATTCAAATAGAAGTGATTCATTTTCCTGGCATGGCGCTGGTAGACTGTCCAGGTTTCACAGGCACAGGGTGAATGACAATGAGGTCAGAACAATGGCTCTGTAGACCTTCAGTTTGGCAGTCAGTCTAATAGCTCTTCTCTCCCATACTTTCTATAACGGTTTACTTAAAGAGCCCTGGGGACTCAGTTAAAATTAATTGAAGCAACAGCTTCTTCAGAGTAGCAGAATATAAAATAAGTTTAGAGAAATAATCAATCTTTCTACATTATTACCAGCAAAAGTAGGCAGTAAGAGACAGAAAAAGAAATATATTCAAAATAA
>JAQQSU010000468.1:0-23073 GCA_028627135.1 Pseudochirops cupreus
CTTCCCCTCCCCCCTCCCCCCCCCCCGTCAGCTCTCCCTCCACCCTCCAGCGCCTCTGGGCATGGAATTGACCACCCTCCTCCCCCAGACCACCCTGGGGGCCTCGAGAACGAACACTGACCATCTCCCTCTGCCTTCCCCTTCCCCCACTCTAACGGTTCTCCCCTCACCCTCCCCGCCTCCGCGCACACTCACCATGGCGGAGCACGGGCGCTCTGGGCACCGGAGGAGGAAGAAGAGGAGAGAAAGGAGGAGAAGGAGGAGGGAAGATTGGGGGTCGCGCGGCGCTGGGAACGAGGCTCCGAGCGCAGCAGGGGGCACAGCTCCTGCCGGATCCGCCGCCGCCGCTGCGCGCTCGCGCCACCAGAGACTGCAGCGCGCCGCCGACAGTCGCCCCGCCTGCGCCTGCGCCTGCGCCCCGCCCGTCCGTCCGCCAGCCCCGCCCCCACTAGATCCCCTCCCTCACCGCTTCAGCGCCGCACTGCGGTGCAGGATCCCTCCGCCCTCCCTATTCCAGCCCTTGCCAGTACAGGCCCGAGCCGGATCTACCCTCGGGGTGGTGCGCACCCCCGCCCCCGTCCGCGGGCTAAGGACTATTTTCTCTGCTCTCTTTTAGCTGTAACGGGTTCGGCGGAGGGACACCAACAGTTTGTGAGTGACACGATTCTTTCTCTCCCCCCCCCCACCGTGTGAACTAAGCCGTCATTGGCCCGCAATGACAGCGGAAATGAGAGGGACTCGCCAATTGGTCCGATGTTCCCTGCAATGCGTCAAACCGGGACGCGCCACCGCATGGGACCGGAAAGGGGGACTTGTTGAAAAAAGGAATACGTTGGAAGGAAAGAACATATCTCCCAGGAGTGAAAGAATGACAGAGAACTTTAAACTGTTGAAGGGACTAGGGCCTCTTTCTTCTAATCAAGCCTCCTACGGCGAGAGTGGGACGGTGCTGCAGGAAACGACCCCCATAGTGCCCTCTTCCCACTACTTATATGGTCTGACCAGGAGAATGCCGTCATCACGCAACTCCATCCTGGACTCGCTGGAGGGGCGGCACCAAAGGATTACGTGACAGAGAAGACCACGCCCCAGGGAGGAGAAAGGGGATGGCGAGACAGAGATGGTTTTTCCCTTCCCCCTATCCTTCATGACGACGGTGAGGCGGGGTAGGTCTGAAGGTTGCCGGCCCCTCTGTGCTGGACCCCCAGCCTAGGGGTGGACACTCTCAGGACCCTGGCGATGTGAATTCAGGAGGTTTCCACCACGGGATCCCAAAGCACTTAACCAGCCCCAGTATCTTACATAGCTCATGTAATGTCAGGGGTGGGAGGGCGCTTAGAAAGTGGGATTTCCGAGCTGGGAGTGAATCTAGAACAGGGCGTGTCAGAGGTGGGGCTTAGACCATGGAATGTCAGAACTAGGAGGGCACTTAGAACGTGGGATGTCAGAGCTGGGGACAAGTCTAGAACAGAATGTCAGAGTTGGGAATCAGTGTTGTGGCGGGAGCTGTGCCAAGTGCTGAGTATACAGAGATAAAGACGGGAAAAGTTCCTGCTCTCGGTGATGACATGTACACAGTTATGTACAAACGAGCTAGGTACGGGACAAATTGGAGACGTTCAGCAGAGCGCAGGCTCATGAATGAAGGGGGCCGGCAAAGGCTTCTTGTAGAAAGTGGGCTTTTGTTGGACCTTGAGGGGGCCAGGGAAGTCCGGAAGTGACAAGGCGGGAGGGCATTCCAGGCCTGGGGCCAGCCCGTGCAAAGGCAGTGGGTGGAGAGCTTGTTTGAGGTACAGGTGGCTAGTGACGCTAGCCAGTGTCCCCAGATTGCAGAGCGTCCAAACCCTACTCTTGACATGTACTCTCCGTGTGGTCCCTTTACCCTCCAAGCCTCTGTGCTCTCTTCAAGAAAATGAAGGACTAGATGGCCTTGAAGGTTTCTTTCAGCCCAAAACGCTTCTGGTAAAGTGAAGGGGCTCAAAGGGGACTGGCCCAGAACGGAAGTTCTCTCAGCTCTTACCAACTCTGCCCTTCCCTTCACTCAGGGCTGGGCATTCCTCTCCACCAGTAAGGAGTGAGTCCCGTACCAACGGGCTTTCCGGTTAGGGTTACACTCAAAAGAAGAATTGCAGACTTAACAACCAGATACAGACGTGTTCCAGATCACTAATAATAAGAGAATGAAAATCAAAATATCCCCCACACCCTGCAAATTGGCAAAAATGGCAGATGGGAATAGTCAATGTAGGAGAGGTTGTGGCAAGATAGGAGCACTATTGAATTCTTTCTTTTTTTTTTTGCTTTTTGGAGGGCAATTGGGGTTAAGTGACTTGCCCAAGGTCACAGGGCTAGTTTTGTGTCAAGTGTCTGAGGCTGGATTTGAACTCAGGTCCTCCTGACTCCAGGGCTGGAGCTCTATTCACTGCACCACCTAGCCACCCCTACTATTGAATTCTTGGTGGAACATTGTTAGTACAAGCATTCTGGAGAACAATTTGGAATTATGAGAGTAAAGAGGCTAAAAGTGTTCCTGCCCTTTGGCCCGGAGATTCCACTGGCAGACATAGAAATAAGGAGGTCATTGATAAAAGGAAAGGTCCCATACACACCAAAATATTTATAGCAGTATTTTATTTGTGCAGTAGTAAAAAAGTGGAAACAAAGTAGATTATTATTAATTGGGGAACGGCTAAATTCAATTCGGCTCGTGGATTATTAGAATCTTACTGTGTTGCAAGAAAGGACAAATCTGAGGAATAAAGAGGATTGTGGGATGACTTATACAATCTGATGCAGAGAGAAGTAAATAGAGCCAAGGAAACAATATACATAGTGACTTCAGTGATGTAGAGGGAAAAAAAAAATAATCTTCACAAAATAGTCAAAAGTGAATGTTGCAAAACTACAAAGAAAAGCAAGACCCCAAAGAAAAGATGATGAGAAGACACCTCAACTCTGTTCTTTTGCAAAGGTAAGAGGTCCATCAGTGTGGCACGTTACATATATTTTCTGATGTATTGGTCATTGTTGCTGATACTTTTCCTCTCTGTTTTTTTTCTTCTTTAAAAAAATATTGTTTGTTATAAGGTATGGGAGAAGGAGGAAACTGGGGAATACTGGGGAAATTCTGGGGATGTTTTAGAGAAAGTCCTTAAGGATATAAATACAATTAATTTTTAAAAATTGATTTGTTTATTTACTTTTAGTTTACAAGATTCAGTTCCACAATCCCTTGAGTTTCAAATTTTCTTCCCCCCCATGGCGGCATGCAGTCAAGTACAGGATCTGCAAATACTTTCACATTGTACAATAGTCTGGTTGTATAGAAGGTTGTAACCAATGGAGTGAACGCTGGGAAAAAGGAAACAAAACCAAACATGAAGAAGAACGTTAGCATGTAGGTTGCTTCAGTCTCTATTTAAACTCTGGTCTTTCTAGATCTTTCTCTGAATGCAGGCATCTCCTTCCATCCTGAGACTTGTAGAGATGTCTTATAAACTGTGCGTTGCTGAGAAGAGTCCAGTTTATCAAGGTCGGTTGTCACACATACGATGTCTGTCATTGTGTACAGGTTTTTCCTGGTTCTGCTCTTCTCACTTAGCATCAGTCCGTATAAGCCTCTCCAGGTAATTATGAAGACCGTCTCCTCCCCATTTCTTATAGCACAATAGTATTCCATTACATTCATATACCACAACTTGTTTAGCCGTTCCCCAATTGATGGGAATCCCCTTAATTTCCAGTTTTTTGCCACCACAAAGAGAGCTGCAATAAATATTTTTGTACATATAGGTCTTCCTCCCACTTCTATGATCTCTTTGGGATACAACCCCAGAAGTGGTATTACTGGGTCAAAGGGTATGCAATTACTTATAGCCCTTTGGGCATAGTTCCAGATTGCTCCCCAGAATGGTTGTATCAGTTCACAGCTCCACCAACAATGCATTAGTGTTCCAATTTTTCCACATCCTTTCCAGCATTTATCATTTTCCTGTTTTCTCATCTTAGCCAATCTGACTGCTGAGAAGTGGTACCTCAAAGTTGTTTTGATTTTCATTTCTTGAATCAAGAGTGATTTAGAGCATTTTTTCATATGCTTACAGATATCTGTAATTTCTTCCTGCGAAAACTGCCTGTTCATATCCTTTGACCATTTATCAATTGGGGAATGACTTGTATTCTTATAGATTTTACTTAATTCCCTGTATATTTTAGAAATGAGGTCTTTATCAGAGACGCTGGTTGTAAAATTTCTTTCCCAATTTCCCACTTCCCTCTTAATCTTGGTTACATGGGCTTTATTTGTACAGAAACTTTTCAATTTAAATTTTTTTTTTTTTGCAAAAATCAAGGAATCTATGTGGGTGGTACAGTGAGAAAGAAGGCTGCTGGGTTTGGAGTTCAAGTCCTACCTGTGTGACCTTGGCCAAGTCACTGGGCTTCAAATCCTGTTCTTGACACATACTCTTGGTGTGGTCCCTTCACCCTCCAAACCTCTGTGCTCTCTTCAAGAAAATGAAGGACTAGATGACCTCGAAGGTTTCTTCTAGGTCAAAATCTATTATCCCTAATGTGTCTTCTAGCTCTCATGGAAATTTGAGGAATTTTTGTGGGGGAACTGGCCTCATGTCCTCTTGTAGCCCCTGTCCCCCAAAGCATCTTATCTGTTGCTTATCAAAGTTACCTCTCTATCTCTTTCTGTCTCTGTCTCTGTCTCTGTCTCTCCTCTTCTCTCTCTCTCTCTGTCTCCTCTCTCTGTCTCCTCTCTGCCTTTCTGTCTCTTTTCTCTCTTTCTCTCTCTAGTTACCAGAAATCAAGTCTCTTAATTGAATGCCAAATGTGAAGGAACAACTAACCTTAGGACCTAATTATCAAGGTTAATTAGTGTAAAGAGGAGTACAATGGCCTTATTTCTGGGGACTTGGGGGTGGGGTATCCTGGGGTGTCTGTCCATCCTCTTCCCCTATCCCTGATTTTTAGGCCACTTGCCCCAGGTGAGAAAAAACCAGTCCAGCCCTCTATAGAAAGCTTCAGTTTTAAAAATATGTGCCTTCAGAGCTCAGAAGCTAAACTACATCATGGCAACTTCAGTCATGTTAATCCCCTGAGGGTGGCACATGCCATAGATTCTTTTGTCCCTTAGGCTCCTTCTGTATGAAAAATAGAAGAATATGCCAAAGAAAAGACAAATCTGACCAAGAAGGTGTTATAAGTATGAAGTGATTTTGTGTGTCTGTGTGTATGAATGTGCACAGCGGACACCTGGGAGCATCTGGAAAGGGTGAACCTTGAAGGGAGTTAATGAGCTGAGGAAGGAGGGCACACTAGGACAAGGTGGGCAGGTGGGTGGAGAGGAAGCCAGTGCAAAACCCTGGTAGCCAGAGATGGAAAAACCAAAGTAGTAATCTGCAAGCAGGTGCGTCTGAGACGGTTTGACTGCATGGTGTGAGAGTCATGTGTAAGCCTAGCAAGGAGGCCTGGGCCCAGATTGTGAAGGACTTGAAATACCAGACAGGATTCTGAAGTTGGGCCTGACATAGTGGTCGTGCCAGGAAGGCCTGGGTTCAAGTCCTGCCTCTGATATGTGTGACCTTGGCCGAGTCATTTAGTTTTTCTGAATTCCAGACAGCTCTCTAAGGTCTATGCAGGTGAAAACCTGGGAGTTCCCTAGATCACTGAAGTTATAGGTCCAGTTCTTATCTCCCTTTTCCTTGAGGTTATACAAAGCATCAAAACCCATTAGGAAAAGGAATAATGCGGTCAGATTGGTGCTAGAAATATCCATTTGACAGTGGTGTAGAGCAGCGCTTCTTAAACTGTGGGTAACAGCTCCATATGACGTTGCAGGAGATTTCACAACAGTAAAAAGAACGTTCTATGACCAAAAATTAATTCCAAATCGAGTGTGTGATAAATTTGAGGTGTTTCTGGCAGCGTTCACCAGTGTTGCATTGAACAAATTCACTGTAGATTTGGTTATGAATACACAGCATGCACACTTTGCACTGCTCATGCCCTCAGGCCACCCAGTGCCAGCCTGCTGAAAAGAGATGTGGAAAGGGATCATGAGTGGAAAAAGTTTGAAAGCCCTGGTGTAGAGAATGGATTGGAGAAGGAAGAGACCTAGTGCAGGTACACCAGAAGGCCACGAGTGAGGGGTTTATGGGATGAGTAGAAAGGAGGGATGGCTTATGAAAGACAGGGAGGATTGGGTAGCACTTAGCACAGGGCCTGTGCCTATTAAGCACAGTAGGTGTTTAATGATGTTTACTGACTGATCTATTGATTGATTGGCAGTTGATTGAATATAGGGGTTAGAGTCACTCACTGAGAATAATTTCTAGGTTGTAAACCTGGATGACTGGAATGTTGGTGGCTCTTTTACCAGAAAGAGGAACGTTAGAAGGAGAAGAGAGTTTGGGGAGAAAGATAATGAGTTCCATTTCGGACATACTGATTTTGGGGTGTCTGTGAAGACGTCTCACAGGCAGACTGCTCAGGAGAGAGCAAAGGGCAGGGTAGATGGACCTGGGAGTCATCTGCATAGAGATGCTAATTAAATCCATTCGAGCAGAAGTCACCAACAGTGTGTGCAGAGAGAAGGGAAGAGGGCCTGGGACAGAGACTTGGGGAACACCCACAGTTAAGGAGAGGGATCTGGATGATGAACCAAGAGGAACCAAACAGGTAGGAGGAGAGCCAGGAGAGAACGGTATCGCAGAAACCTGGAGAGAAAAGAGAATCCAGAGGGTGGATGACCAAATGCTGCAGAGAGAACTGGAAGGCTGAGTACTAAAAAAAGGTCACTGGGTTTATTTTCCAAAAGTAAGTTTTATGGACTTCTTTTGTACATATTTCATAGTCGTTTCCCATCCTGTCCTTTTTGAGATCCAACTCTCCCAAGTGACCCAGAAAAACTAGTAAAAATATCTGATACAGACATTGAGTCTGATGATGATTCTGTGTTCTATTAGCGCCCCCTCCCCCACCGCTTTACCATGAAAGAGGAGGTTTGTTTAATTCTCTTCTACTTTTCACTGTTTTTTCCCTACTACTCATAGTTCAACTGCATTTTATGAAACCTTTCACTTAAGTCATATGTGGTCCTAATACAGATTGCTCCCTTGGTTCTGCTCTGTATCATTTCATACAATTCTTCCCATGCTTCTCTGAATTTTTTGCATCCATCTTTTCTTATTGTATAATACTGTGCTATTCCATTAATACATTTTTTGGTTCATGAGCCCCCAATGCCTGATACACAGGAGGAATTCAATAAATGCTGGTCAATAACAGGACCAAGGGGAGAGTTTATTTTTATTTTTTGTCCAGGCACCGACTTTCTTTCCAGGTCTTTGCTTCCACAACAATTGCTGCAAGGCCATTTAATTTATTTTTAAAAATTTTGTTTTATTCTGAATTTAAGAAATAAAACAAACATTTCCATAACATAGTGGGATGGGAAAACAGAGGATTGAACCTGAAATTGCAGATACTTTATGTACAACTTGCTCTTCCTTTCAAATATACAACAAAGTTGTCATGTGACTTTTCCCCCCTTTCCCTCCACCCATACACACACACACACACACACACACACACACACACACACACACAAGCACATCCATACATCTATATATGTACATACACACACATACACACACACATATCAGTTCTTTTTCTGGATTCAAACAGCATTTCTTCATAGGATCTTTATCTTTATGGTTAAATTGGGTATTCATAATAGAATGACTTGATTACTCAAAGTTGTCTGAAAATAATACTGTGGTATATGACATTTTTTAGTTCTGCGCATTTCACTCTTGATTATTTTGTGGAGATATCTTCATGCTTTTCTAAAATAATTAAACTCATCATTTCTTATAGCAGGGTAATATACCATTATAAACACATGCCACAATTTATTTAGCCATCCCTCAGTTGATGGGATTCCCCTCAATTTCCAGTTCTTTGCCACCACAAAGAGAGCTACTATAAATATTTTAGAACATGTAGGTTGTTTTTCATTTTCCCTAATCATCTTGGGAAACAGATCTAATGGTGGTATTTCTGGGTCAAAGGGCATAAGCAGTTTAATAACTCTTTGGGCATAATTCCAGATCTTTCTTCCAAATGGTTGGATCAGCTCACAGATCCAGCAATAATGAATTAAGGTCCCAATTTTTCCACATCCTCTCCAACATTTGTCACTTTCCCCTTCTATCATTTTACCCAAACTGATATGTATAAAATTATATCTTAAGTTTGTTTTAATTTGCATTTCTTGAATCAATAATGATTTAGAGCATTTTTTCATATCACTATAAATTTTTTGATTTCTTCATTGGAAAACTGTTCATAACCTTTGACCATTTATCAATTGGGAATTCTTATAGATTTGACAAAGTTCTTTATATACTTGAGATATGAGACCTTTATCTAAGGAAGTATGAATTTCCGCCCCCTCCTCCAGTTTTCTGCTTTACTTCTAATCTTGGCTGCATTTGTTTTATTTGTACAAAACCTTTTTAGTTTAATGTAATCAAAATTATCCATTTTACATCTCACAACACACTCTATCTCATTTGTTCATCAATTATTCACCTCTAAAGATGATAGGTAGGATGTTTCATATTCTTCAGATCTTCTTCTAATAGCTCCCTTCATGTCTAGGTCCTGTATCCATTTTGACCTTATCTTGATAAATGGTGTAAGATTTTGGTCCATGCCCAATTTTAGCCAGATTGCTTATCAACTTTCCCAACAATTTTTACCAAGTAATTCTTATTCCCAAAACTTAAGCCTTTACCCTTGTCAAACACTGGGTTACTATATTCATTTGCTGCTGTAAATTGTACATCTACTCTGTTCCACTGATCTGCCTTTCTGTTTCTTAGCCAGTGTAAGACAGTTTGGATAAGTACTGCCTTATAATGTAGTTTCAGATCTGGTACTCCTTCTTTTACATTTTTTTCCCCCATTAGTTCCTTTGATATTCTTGACCTTTTATTCTTCCAAATGAATTTTATTATTTTTTCTATTTTAGCTCTGTAAAATACTTTTTTGGTAATTTAATTGGGATGACAGATTAATTTTGGTAAAATTGTCATCTTTATTATATTGGCTCTTTCTACCCATTAACAATTAATATTTCTCCACTTATTTAAATCTGATTGTATTTGTGTACAGTTTTTTTTATGGTTTTGTTCATATAGATCCTGGGTTTGTTTTGGTAGGCGTATTCCCATGTATTTTATACTGGCTAGAGTTATTTAAATTTTAAGTGGGGTGTTTCTAGCTATCTCTTCCTACAGGATCCTGTTGGTGATATATAGGAATGCTGAGGATTTATATGGGTTTACTTTATATCTTGCTATTTTGCTGAAATTATTAATTATTTCAATTAACTTTTTATTGAGTATTTAGATTTTTACAAGTATAGCATCATATTATCTATACCTTATTCCTTATTCTAATTCCTTCTGTTTCTTTTTTTTCCTCTTATTTCTATTGCTAAGATTTCCAGTGCGATATTAAATAATGTTGGGGACGGTGGGCGTTTTTGTTTCACCCCTGATCTTACTGGGAAGGCTTCTAGTTTATTCCCATTACACATAGTGCTTGCTGACGGTTTTAGGGAAATGCTTCTTATCAGTTTAAGGAAAAGTCCATTCATACCTATGCTTTCAAGTGTTTTTTTAAAATATAAGTGAATATTGTACTTGATAAACGCTTTTTCTGCATCTGTTGATATTATCATATGACTTTTGTTACTTTTATTATTGATATAATCAATTATGTTAATAGTTTTCCTTTTGTTAAACCATTCCTGCATTCCTGGTGTGAATCTCTCTTGGTCACAATGTATAATCTTTGTAATATATTGTAATCTTTTAGCTAGTATTTTATTTAGGATTTTTGCATCCATATTCATTAATGACATTGTTGTATACTTTTTTTCTCTGTTTTTACTTTTCCTGATTTAGGTATCAATATCATATTTGTTTCATAAAAGGAGTTTGGTAGAACCCCTTCTTTGCCTATTGTTCCAAATAATGTATATAATATTGGAATTAGTTGGTCTTTAAATGTTTGGTAGAATTCACCTGTAAATCTACCTGGTCTTGGTGCTTTTTTTCTTAGGAAGCTCGTTTATGGCCTGTTCAATTTCTTTTCTTTTTTTTTTTTTTGCTTTTTGGAGAGGGGAAAATCAGGGCAATTGGGGTTAAGTGACTTGTCCAAGGTCGCACAGCTAATAAGTGTTAAGTGTTAAGTGTCTGAGGCCAGATTTGAACTCAGGTCCTCCTGACTCCAGGGCTATTGCTCTGTTCACTGCACCGCCTCGCCTCCCCTCAATTTCTTTTTCTAAAATAGGCCTATTTAGATATTCTGTTTCCTCTTCTGATAATCTGGGCAGTTTGTATTTTTAAGACCATTAACAATAAATAATTGGAGACCTTGGAGATGCATTTGAGGGGACAAAAGCCAAATTGTAAGAGATCCACAAGTGGTAGGAGTTGAGAAAATGGAGCCAATGAATGTATTATATACATAGCTTCATATATATATATATATATGTATATATATATATATACACACACACACATGTGTATGTATATGTATCCATACATATGTGTGTATCTATACACACACATACATACATAAATATATATATAGTTTCTCTCCCTTAGCAGTCTGTCCATGAAAGGAGGCAGGAGGGTTATGGGCACTGGTGTGCTGGCAAGTGTGAATGACACACTTTTTGTATCATTGGCATTTTCTCCATTATTTTCTTTTTTACATGTTAATCTTTTAAAAATTAATATTTTATTTTTTCTCCAGTGGTATGTAAAAACAGTTTTTAACATTCATTTTTAAAACTCTCAGTTCCAAATTCTCTCCTTTTCTCCCTCCTTACCCCCTCCATTGAAAAGGCAAGCAATTCTATATAAGTTATACACGTGTAGTCATGTAAAACATTTCCATAATAGTCATGTTGTGAAAGAAAACATAGATCTCCCCCCAAAATAAACCTCAAGAAAAATAAAGACATTTGAAAAAGTATGCTTCCCTCTGTATTCAGACACCATCAGTTCTTTTTCTGGAGACGGATCACATTTTTCATTGTAAGTCCTTCTGAGTCGTCTTGGACATCATGTTCTTAACTCTAGACAATCAACAAAACAATACATCGAGTCCTGATTTGTGGCAGTTACTGATCTCCAAGGTGTAAATGCTCACACTGAAAATTTAACAATCGGCTCACTGGTCTGAGCATACCCCTAGATGTGTGCAGTAACTTGAGAGGACGGCTCAGAGACATCTCAACCTTAATATGTCCAAAACAGAACTTATCCTTCCCTAGAAACTCACTCCTCTACCAAACTTCACTATTCCTGCAGAAGGTACTACCATTCTCACTATTTCCCAAATTCATGGTCTTGGTGTTACGCTCGGCTTTCCATTCTCTCTCACCCAATACATCTTGCCACTTCTGCCTTCATGTCGTTCAATATGACCCCCTTTCTCTACTCATTCAATGACTCACTTAGTTCAGGCCCTCATCATCTCTCACCTAGACTATTATAATGGCCTCCTAGCTGGGTCCCACTTCAGCCCACTCTCCACACAACTGCAAAAAGGATTTTTCCTTAAGCATAGATCTGACTGTGTTACTCCCCTGTCAATAAATCAACTCCAGTGTCCCCATGCTGCTTCTGCGATTAAGTGTTAAAGTCACCTGTTTGACTGCTAAAGCTGTTCACAACCTCACCCCAACCTACCTTTTTAACGTTATGTAATGTGCATATTATTATTATTATTATTATTATCATTGTCTTTTTGCAGGGGGGGAAGGCAGGGCAACTGGGGTTAAGTGACTTGCCCAATGTCACACGGCTGGGGTTAAGTGACTTGCTCAATGTCACATGGCTAGTGTTCAGTGTCTGAGGTCCAATTTGAACTCAGGTCCTCCTGACTGCAGGGCTGGTGTTCTATTCACTGCACCCCTACCTGCCTCACTGCATCACCTAGCTGCCCCTAATGTGTACATTATTCCTCTTCACACATATCCACATATCTCAAAAGCAAACTGGCCTCCTCTCTGTTCACACATGGTAGTCTGTCTTCCATATCCATGCCTTTCACTGGCCATCCACAGCCTGGGATGGACTCCTCTCTAACTTGAAGCATCCCTTTCTTCAGGGCACAAGTCAAGTACCACCTGCTATATGAAGCCTTTCCTGCTTCCCCTGGTTGTTAGTATCCGCCCTCCCCAACTACTTGCATTCAATGCTGAATGTTTATTTTGTATTTACTCCATATATAGCATGGATATATTCATGGCCACCATACCTGACTTCTCTCGTTCTCTCTCTCTCCTCTCTCTCTTCTCTTCTCTCTCTCTCTCTTTCTCTCTTCTCTCTCTCTCTTTCTCCCTCTCTCTTTCTCTGTCTCTGTCTCTCCCTCTCTCTCTCTGTCTCTCCCTCTCTCTCCCTCATTCCCCCTCTCTTTCTCTCTCTCTCTCCCTCCCTCTCTCTCTCAGCTTGGTTGGTTTGCTCAGCTTTCCTCTACCCATGCTGTCAAAGTGGTTCCTTAGAGGACTCTGGGAAATTTAACTTTAGGTAACCTTGGTGTTGAGGATGTATACCTCTTTTACTCCTGAGCCCCCATCAGTGTGCTTCCCACTTAAACAAATAAGTCAACACAACACCATGGACTATTAAGTATAACACATTTACTAATAGAATATAAAGTGATAATAATCCTAATGTAACAGTTCATTTATAAACCTGGGTCACAATCTCCCACCAATATACGTAGTTTCAATGGGGGGCAAGTGGGTACAAACTCAAAGGAACCTAGAAGTGAGGCACATCAGTAGGAAAACACATGTGCTTGGGGAAAATTGTACCTCTAGACTACAGGCTTTGATGTTCTTGATATCAGTAAGAAACAACCCACATCATGGGTCACTTGTTACATAGGACCACTCTTCTTCTGGGCCTCTCTTATCTCCTACTAGGTGAATTCATATACCTCTTATTCTTTGGACCCTGAAGAAGTATAAAACTGTTTTAGTAAAAAGCAGCCATAAGCTTGGGATCTGCCAAACTCTTCAAGCTTGAGGGAGTTTCAGGACTATTCAGGGCCTTGAGGGATTTCCCTCTCTTGATCCAAAGAGGACAGTAATGGGCAACATAGGCGAACCTCTGAGGATTTTCCCTCTTTCAAGCTGTGGATGGTATTAAAAAACAAGGCAGATAAGTCCAGCCAGCTCTTTAGACCACACAAGCTTCTTCTACAATCAGTTCTTTCAAATAGCAGTGTATGAATAAAGGGCCGCTAGGTGGTGCAGTGGATAGAGTGCTGGGTCTGAAGTCAGGAAGATTCATCTTCTTGAGTTCAAATCCAGCTTCAGATACTAACTGTGTGATCTTGGGCAAGTCACTTTACCCTGTTTGCCTCGGTTTTCTCATCTGTAAAATGAACTGGAGAAGGAAATAATAAACTGCTCCAGTAACTTTGCCAAGGAAACCCCCAAATGGGGTCCCAAAGAGTTAGACCCAACTGCAAATGATTGAACAACAAATTTATCTTGTGTAGGCAGGCAAGCACATGTCTTCTTCAGCCATGTGCTTGTGTGGGAATCTGTCAATGCCTTGGTTTGCTTTAGGATCTCCAGCTGAGAATTCTCACTCTTAGGCACTCTCTTCTCTTGTCACATGAGCAAACCTATCTGCCCAGAACATTGACCCCCAAGTCACCATTATTTGCTAGGGGAGAAGGGGAATGGGGACGGAGAATGCTAGAAGAGAGAGATCTTTTCCCTTGTCTCCGCAGAGCCCCTACTCCCTTTTCACAGTGGCACTTCAGAAGAAAGACTCAAGATGAAAAAAACCGAACAGAACCATTTTCTTGTTAAGGTCTTGCCTTGTGCCCTGGCGTTTCCCCATCCAGACTGAGCACAGGTCCCTGAGCTGCTGATGCAAACATATGTTCCACTGATACAACCTTGGGACTTGGAGGAATTTCCATCCTTCTTGCAGCTGGCCTCTCCCAAGTCTTGTCTCCTCCAATTAGATGGGAACCTCCCTGAGAGCAAGGACTGTTTTGTTTTTTATCATGCTGAGCACAGTGCTAGGAGCTTTGAAAGCAGCTAAGAAATGCATTTTCATTCATTCATTCATTCATGGTTGACCACAGCAGGGCCCCTCCTCTGTGGCCCTCTCTTCAGCTCTGTGTCTCCCTGAAGCCCAGCCAGCCAATCAAATTGGGCTCACTTCCAGGCACTGAAATCCTGTCTGGGCCTCACTTTCTTCATCTGGAGAGTGAGAGGGTTGGAGGGGATGACCTCTGCGGTCTCTTCCCTGATCTGAATCCATTACCCAGGGGCACAGCCAACCAAGATGCCAGAGGACTCTTAGGATTCCTTCTGGAGGTGGCCGTCCGGCTAGACAGGATGGATTTTGGTGAAGGCTGGAGAGAATCCTGGGGAGGTGAGAGTCATTTTCAGCCCTGGCTCTGAGGTCCCATTGTAAAGCTGGACTGCGCTATGCCTCTCCTCTCCCTGCTTCTCTTCTTTCGCTAGAGGGCGTCTGGATTTCATGTTCACCCCCAGTTCCTGTCTCTGTTCCTTTGGAGAAGCCTCAGGCAGTGGACCCAGTATCACTGCCACTGCTACAGGCTTCCCCCATCCTGTGGCGACAGATTACGTGAGAAATCAGCTTGGGGGCTCACTCGAGTTTATTTCCCTGTCTCTAGTTAAAGTCTTAATAGATGCAGAGTAGTGGCAGTGACTTCTGGTACTCTCCTCATCTGAGTACTTTTGCAGGGGTGGGGAGGGAGAGGGGGCAGAACCCTGTCCCTGCTGGAATTTTGGGAGAGAAGAGATCTGGCTGGGCGGCAGACAAGCCTGAGCTATGCCAGCTAGGAGGTAGGCACACTAAGTGAGCTTAGAGGAGGGTCAGGTGGGCTTCCCAGAGGAAGAGATGGTAAATAAGTTGGGAAATAAGATGGGAAATAAGTCTGACTCTTTGTAACCCCATTTAGGTTTTCTTGGCAAATATACTGGAATGTTTTGCCATTTCCTTCTCCAGCTCATTTTACAAATGAGGAAACAGAGGCAAACAGGTTGAAATGACTTGCCCAGGGTCACACAGCTAGTAAGAGTCTCAGGTCAAATTTGAATTCAGGTCTTTCTGACTCCAGGCTCAGGTCTGTCTTGACTCCATCCACTCACCACTTAGCTACCCTGGGGAGTAAGAATGAGTCCTGAAGCCCTGAACCTAGAAGCCACTCATCTCATTTTATTAATAGCTGACCCTCTCCTGCACACACACAGAAAACATTATAAGGTTTGGAAGAACTTTACACCCATTATTTTTTACCCAGTCCCCACAGCAACCCCATGCAGTAGGTACCAGTCAATCAATAAGCATTTATTAAAGACTTACTGTATACCAGACTTCAGATATGCAGATTTTCTGATGGCAGAGCTTCTTGATGAGGGTGAAAGAGGAGAGGGTAAGATCTTCCATGAAGCTTAACATCAAAAAACCAAGATCTTGGCAACTGGTCCCATCACTTCCTGGCAAACAGAGGGAGAAGAAATGGAAGCAGGGTCAGATTTTGTATTTGTGGGCTCAAAGATCACTGCAGACAGTGACTGCAGCCATGAAATGAAAAGGCGCTTGCTCCTTGGAAGGAAAGCTGTGGCAAATCTGGACCGTGTACTCAAAAGCAGAGACATCACCTTGTGTTGACAGAGGTCCACAGAATCAAAGCTATGGTTTTTCTAGTAGCAATGTATGGCTATGAGAGTTGTAAGGAAAGGTAAGTGCCACAGCATGGATGCTTTCAAATAGTGGCACTGAAGGCCTTTGAGAGTCCCCTGGACAACAAGGAGATCAAATTAGTCAATACTTAAAGAAATTAATTCAGGCGATTCACTGGAAGGTCAGATAATGAAGCTGAAGCTGAAATAGTTGAGAAGACAGGATTCTTGATGTTGGGAAAGAGTAAAGGCAAAAGGAAAAGGGGACGGCAGAGGATGAGATGGATGGATGGTGTCGTGGAAACAATGAGCATGAGCTTGACAGACTTTGAGAGACAGTGGAGGACAGAAGGGCCTGGTGTGCCCATGGTGGTCCGTGGGGTCTCGAAGAGTCAGACACAGGTGAAAAACGGGACAATGTAAGCCAGGCACGGTGTTAAGCCTTGAGGATACAGTCCCTGCCCTCAAGGAAATTACATTCTATAATGGGAAGAGGGCAGGTAAATAATGAGAAACATGGAAAGTATAAACAGAGTCCATAGAAGGGAATCTCAGTGGAGAGGCAGCTGTGGGGGTGGGGGGGTGGTGGTCAGGAAAATGCCTCTTGCATGATTTGGGATTCAAGCTGTTTGGTATTATTTTACAGAAGAGGAAATGACATGTCAGATTGGCTAAGTGACCCCTTCCATCACTGGACCTTGGGGGAGGAGTGCAGGGCAGAGAACTGGACAGCTGGTATTTCCCAGTCCTATAGCTGAACACATTCGTTCCCCCGGGATTTGGAGCTTAGAGAGCCTGTAAGGAGCTGGAGCAGCCCTTTCCTTTGCAGGCAAATGTATTAACGCCCTCAGGCATATCTCTGTTGTCCTATCTTGTGGCTGGTTCCAGGAGACCCCCTCCTCTGGGAAGGTGTAGAGCCAGAGTCTAGCTGGAAGTGGGGATTTGGGAACGAATGGCTGCACCCTCAGTGGGAGGGAGGAGAGAGAAAGGGAGGCAAGGGAAGGGAAGGAGAGAGGGGGAATGGAGGGAGGGGGAACAGGAGGGAGGGAGGAAAAAGAGGGAAGGAGGAAAAGAAGGAAGGGAGGGAGGAGAGAGAGGGAATAGAGGGAGGGAGAATGGAAGGAAGGAGGAAAAAGAGGGAGGGAAGGAAGGAAGGAGGGAAGGAAGGGAGGAAAGAGAGGGACAATCTCTTGCTAAGCCACACACTTCTAACCCCAGCTCTGGTTACAAGTGGAGATTTCTCTTGGGATAATTTTTTTTAACTTTTCATGTTTTGTCTACTTGGGAGTTTAATGGTTGATTTTGTTTTTTCTTACTCCTTTTAAGTAGATTTTCCCTGCACTATTGCTATTAGAATTGGAGGTGACCGTACTTTGAAATTTTAATTTTGGATTTTAAAGAAACTTTCTTTTTTATGTTCTTCCCGTTATTTCATTCTCTCCATTTAGAGTTTAGAGTTGAATTAACTCACTGGTTTTGCTATCGCTCAGATTAAGGCTCTCTAACATGGCCCCCACAGATTTCTTTACTGCCTTCCTCCCGAAAAAGGGTTCTTTGGTCAGATTTCCAGGAGTCTGTGAACTTGGATGGGAAAAGAAGTTTACATCTTTATTTTTGCTAGCCTCTAGTTTTCTTTGTAATGCCACATATTGTTAATTTATGTATTTTAAAATGTTATCCTGAGAAATGATTCATAGACTTCACCGGGCTGTCTGCCAAAGGGGTCCATGACATTAAAAAGGTGGAGAACCCCTGGCTTAGAATATTATAGTATTTAAATATTAGAATATTGGGTGACTGAACAAAAAAGGTCTGATGACTGCAGTGCTAGGGTAGTAACTCGGTGGTCAGTTTTAGGATAATAATTTTAAAGCTATAAGGGACCTTAGAGAGACCAAGTCTCTCATTTCCAGATAACCTGAGGTCTAGAGAGGTCAGACTCATGCAGTTCACAGTGGCAGAGCTGGGATTATAGTCCAGATACTCTGACTCTAAACTGGGCGACACAGTGGATATATAGCGTGGGGCTGGAATCCAGCCTCAGACACTTACTAGCTGTGTGACCCTGGGCAAGTCACTTCATCTCTCTCTTCCTCAGTTACCTCCGTTGTAAAAAGGGAATCATCATAGCACCTGCCTCTCAGAGTGGTTGTGGGGATCAAATGAGAGAATTTATATTTTTACATAAAGTACTTTGTCATCCTTAAAATGTTATATCAATGTTAACGACTACCACTTTGATGCTGTTTGTCATTTTCAGTTGTGTCTGACTCTCTGGGACCCCATTTGGGATTTTCTTGGCAAAGATACTGGAGGCGTTTGCCATTTCCTTCTCCAGCTCATTTTACAGATGAGGAAACTGAGGCAAACAGGGTTAAGGGATTCACCCCCGCTGGTAAGTATCTGAGGCTGGATTTGAGCTCATGAAGAGCCTTGCTGATTCCCAGTCCAGTGTTTTATCCACTGTACCACCTAGCTGCCCTATTACCACCACCACCACTTCTCTTTCCTCTTGGTGGAAAGCCATCTTCACATGGGAAAGAGCTGGGCACAATTCATGGGCATTTATTTTGGAAAAGTCAACTAGAAAGGAGAATGATAGACTAGTAAGAGCTAAAAGAAACCTGGGAAGGAACCCATTTCCACCTGTTTGTGATTAAGAGCGCCCTCTAGTGGGAACTGATGACAAATGATCTAGCCTCTGCTTGAATCCCAGTAATGGAGAACTCCCCACTCCCTGGGCAATTTATTCTGATGTAAGATCACTTTGATGGTTAGGAAGTTTTTGCTTTTGTTTTGTTTTGTTTCCACCTTATACAGAGCTGGAAAATACTTTCCTGCAACCTCTATCCACCGCTTTGGTCCTCTGCTGCTAAGGGGAACAAACCTACTCCCTCTTTCATGTGACCACCCTTTCAGTGTTTAAATTGACAATTGTGTCCTCCCATTAGGACTTGTAAACTAGTTTGGGGATAATAGGCTGCTCATTTGCTGGCTATTCCTCACGCCTCGATTACACCCCTCTCAAATCTGCCTCCTGACTATCTTGGCTTTCCTGCCGAAATCCCAGCTTCTTCAAGAAGCCTTTTCTGGTCCCCCCTTACTGCCAGTGCCTTTTCTCTGTGGATTATCTCCAATTTGTACCGCATGTATCTTTTTGCATGGATTTTTTTCCTGTTATCTCCCCCCTTGGACTTTGAGCCCCTTGAAAGCAAGCTTGCTTAGTCTCCCCAGCATCTGTGCCTGGCACATAATAGACACTTAATAAAAGCTGTTTGACCAACTGATTCTTTTGTGTCCTCTTGCCACTCATATCTTATATGTGGATGGGAAAACTTCCCAAGCTCCAGCATCTGGGGCTCATGAAGGATTTGGATTGTGGGAGAAAAGAGGGACTTTTCTTCTCACTCACAAAGGAGAGAGGTGAGGTTCTCCCCCAGCTTCCCAGAGTTGCAAACAGGAATCATAGTAGTGTCCAGTATAACTCCCTGTCCCAAAGCCCAGTGGCATGGGACTCTTTCCTTATTGGTGGAGATGAATGAACTCACTCCTGAGTGAGGGGTAGAGTTGGTGAGAGGTAAGAGAGGGCCAGCCATTATTAGTCCCCCTTTCAGGACTCTTCAGGGCCAGTCCCCTTGAGTCCCCACTTTGGGACTCCATTAGGCTTCCAGTCTTCTGTGGGACTCTTCAAGCATCGAGTCACTTTGGGCACTTCCAGCTTTCGGCTTTTGAGAGAAGATGGAAGAAGCCAAGCTCACTTCAGGTTGCTGAAGGAAAAGATTCTGGGAAGAAGCCAATGTGAGAGGAGTGGGCAGTGTCCACCATGTTTCAGTTCCTAGCTTGCTACACTAGAGACTTTGGGGAGTTTCCCTTTGGGTCAGATCCAGGACACTTCCCCTTGTTTGATCTGAGTTATCTGGCTCCCAATAGGAAAGCTCCTTTAATTTATATTGCATGGCATATACTATCCTATGTATAACTTCTCTGATTTCTGTTTTGCTATGATTTGGATAAATGAGTTTCTTTGATATTTGCCATGCGTATTAATTATGGAACTAGTATTAGGCAGGAAAGAGGTCAAGCCTTGGATATAAAGCTTATGGTACCCTTCCCCCCAATGACAAAGCAATCAGAAGTGAAATGGAACCTAGTCATATCCCCTAGACTAGTATATTTAAAGTAGTAAATAGATATAACTCTAGCCCTGTACCTCTTCTCTGTGAGGTCTCCAGGTCCCTTCTTGGAGCAATGTAAGTCTCCCTTGGAGAACGATGGGGGGTGGTGGGGAGAGAAGGGGTTAGAGATGTCTATTCTGTCTCTCTTCAAGCCACATGCTCACAACAACCTTACTACAACAAGAACTCTGTTTCTGTATGGACACTGTCACCGTCATGCAGTCTATGGTTGGGGTTTTCTGTTGAATCCTGATGTGGATGTTCCAATGCTAAAGAGATTTCACCAAGTACAGCTCCTGTCCCTTATATCCTGCCCCTCTGAGACAGTGTATAAGTTAGCATGGGCTTAGCTGGGGAGGGACACTAGCAGCTGCCAGGGTCAGGGAGAGCCTGATATAGGAGCCAGCCTTTGGGCTAACTTTCTAGGCATTCTAAATGGCAAAGGTAAAGGAGGAGGGGAACATTTCCAGGGTCCCCAGAGAGGCAGGATTCAAATCTAGGGCCTATCTTCTTTTCATTATGCCAACACTGTTCATTATAACTATTGTCATTAATTTCAAGATCAAGAGGGAGAAAGGGCAGGAATTGAGGAGTAAATTAATCAAGTCCTTTCACCCCACTTAAGGGGGTGTCAAGATGCTAAGAACCAATTTTTTTAACAAGGTGAGAATCACTACCCCCCCCCTCCCCTTAGATAAATCAGTCAATCAATCATAGGCTTTCGATGAGGTGCAAAAAAGACAACTCATCTATTTACAGGGTGGGTTGCATAGGAAGTGTATTCACATTGTCTGAGGAAACTTAGTAACACTCTGTGGTAGATTTGGAGATTCAAGCCAATAAAAAGTAGAAAGCTTCCCTCTAACCCCTTGGGAAGGAATCAGTTGCGGGGAAGGAAAAGGAAAGGAGCAGAGCCTTGGTCTTGGTCTAAGTCACCTAGGCCTCAATCCCCCATGGCCAGAGTGGAAGACTTCCCACCTCCCCACTGACATTTTAGACAAATTCCCAGATCAGCTGGTGCCTGTGTCTGTTTTCGGAGATGAGTAAGACTGGAGAAAAGGTACACTGTGCCAAAGGGGAATGTCTTGAGGACTCCAGCAAAAGGGCTCCTAGGAACTTCGGATTTTCTTTTTACCACATGGGTTTTCTAAACCTGAGTCCACTTTCCCCTGAACTCTGTATGAACTTGTGGGAGAATGAATCACAGGGGTGTGTGTGTGTGTGTATGTGTGTGTATGGGTGTGTGTGAGTGACAGACAGAGAGACAGAGACAGAGAGACAAGAGAGGGAGAGAGTCAGAGAGACAGAGACAGAGAGACAGAGACAGACAGACAGATTAAGAGAAAGAAAGACAGACAGACAGAGAGACAGAAAGAGATGCAGCAGCAACTGTTCTAACACCTCAACACTTTGGTAGATATCCCTTATTCTAAAAGCTGATTGAATTTGACTGATTGAATGGTAATAGACCTATGATCATGGCTGAAACCCACTACTGGGGGTTCATAAGCAAGAACACTAAAAATATACCTTTCAACATTTTGGGGATACTCCTAGAGTCCTAAGGGGACATAGTAACAACATTCTGGGTTCCAGATTTATCAGCACTGGTGTAATTGGGAGAATTGAGGCAGGAGGCAATATGTATATACACATATATTTTGTATACATTGGTGACCTGAAAGTTTGGTTAAAGTGGTCAAACAGGCTAGGTCCATATTGTTTTATTCCCTTAAAGCTAGCAGATACATGTACATGGAGCCACAACCTAAATTTTGACTGTCTGATAAAAGAATGAGAAGCCTTAAATACATTTTGGAATAATCCCAACTCAGGATATTAGTGTCACTCAAATTTATGATCTCCATGTATGTTTAACCATAGTATAAGAAAGGAATCTTCTTAGTTGAGTAGGTAGTAAATACAATAAGAGATCTGACAATGTGTCCATTGAAATTACAACCCAGGATATCTGTGTTTCCTTTATTATTAACATGACATAATATAGTATGTGTCCATAAAATATTAAGATAAGAAGAGTCCCATCATTCAAGGTAGTGTCTGGTCAAGGTACCTTGTCCTTGGTAGTCATTAGCAGAAAAATTCTCTTGTAGTGTGGACACAGGAAAGGGCATTTTGAGTTCACTCAGAGAGCAAGGCACGTCTGTAATGCCAAAAAATTGCAAAGCATTATGGTAGATTAAACTCAGAGTAGGCCACAATGCCTCTCCTGATTGACCAATCCAGGTTTTAGGCCTTTCTCAGGTCTTGGGGGTTCAGAATGGTTTGGGGAGGGGTTTACAACATGTACATACATACATGCATACGTACATACATACATATAGATATATGAGAATTTACTTATAAGTCCACACATTTTTCTCCCCATAAATTTTAAGCTTTTCGAGGGCAGCAATTATTTCTTTTTTGTCTTTGTACACTTAGTGCTCAGCGTGGCCCACAGTAGGCACTTAATAAATTCTTGTTGTCTATGTAGTCCTAGGGAAAACTTTTCTTGGTTTTTGTGTCCTCTCTGACTCTTTCCATGGCTAGGAGAGAGGGCATTAGAGAGATCAGGTTCTGAGACCCTTTTGCTGGGAATGAAGTTTCTTCCAAGCACCGTTGGGCCAGCTCACAACTCGGTCACCAGCACATCAGCAGCCTGCCTTTCCACAGCCCCCACAGCTGCAGTGCCCACTTGTGGGCATCTTTGCTGGCCTGATCGAGGTGCGGTGGAGCCTCAGAGGTGTTTTCATTTGTGTTTCTCTTGTTAGTGACGGGGAGTGTTTTCATATTGTTGTTGATGGCTGCCTCTCTTCTTTGGAGAAATGTATGCTTAGGTTCTTTGACTCTTTATCTGCTGTTCAATATCTCTTTAAAGTTTGAACCAATTCTTTCTATATTGTTAATATCAGACCTTTTCTGGGGGTTTCTTTTTTTTTAAAACTTTTATTTATTTTAGTTTACATCATTCATTTCCATGAAATTTTGAGTTACAAATTTTCTCACCATCTTTCCCCTACCCACCACCCCAAAACAGCCATCCCATTGTATAACCCCTTCTCCAATCTGTTCTCTCCTATGTCCTCCCCCATCGCCCCTCTGACTTTCCGGTAGGGCAGG
>JAQQSU010004680.1:0-14014 GCA_028627135.1 Pseudochirops cupreus
CTCACATGAATTTAGTGCCTGATAGCACAAGACATTTTGCGTACATTATTTCATTTGATTTTCACAGCAACCATAAGAGCTACATACTATGAATTTTATTACCACCAATTTTCACAGTTGAAGAAACTGAGTCTCAGAGAGAGGTGAAATGATTTGCCTGGGACCATATAATTAGTAGATGGTAGCGTCAGGAAATGAATTCAACTCTTCTGACACCAAGTTCAGGGTTCTTTCTACTGCCCCATGATACTACCTATGAATAGTGGGGTAGAATGAGTCTGTAATACGATTGTAGGTGTAGGTATTCAATTCAGTTATTTTGGTGGGGAGGGTTGGGGCTAGAGAAAGAGCAGCCTGAGTATAAAGTGATGCCAAAGGAGAGAATCCTAGGATGGGGATTGGGCTATGAGAAGGCAATGAAAGACATTTGGAGAGGGAAAATGCCAGAGTGGAGGCAATTGGACTGAAAGATGAATGGGGAACTTTTGTCTCTTACAAAATTTTGCCACATTGATATTTCCTGTATAATAGAGCATCTCAGATTCTATGGACTCTGGGACTGGATTACTATATTGACAAGAACCTCAAAGGCAATGTGCTGTAGTAGATAGAGGCCAAGAACTAGAGTTAGAGGAAATTTGGGCTTAAATGCCCCCATAAGACTTCTTATCTGTGTTATCTTCAACTCTTCACTATCTCATACCCCCCACCCTCCACTATATCCAATCTGTTACCAAGGTTTGTCAATTTCACCTTTTCACCATCTCTAGAATATGGTCCCTTCTGTTTTCTGACACTGCCACCTATCAAGTGCAAGTTCCCATAAGCTCATACCTAAACTATTTCAATAGACTGCTGGTGGGTTTACCTGCCTCAAGTCTCTCCCCATTCCAAGCTACCAAAGTGATTTTGATTTTCCTATCACCTCCAATATCAAATTCAAAATCCTCTGGTTTTCAAAGTCCTTCATAACCTAGCTGCCTCCTACCTTTCCAGTCTTCATACACCTCACTCCCCATCACATACTCCTAGATCCAGTGACGCTAGTCTCTTTGCTGTTTCAGAAACAAGGATGCTTCTCTTGACTCCAGGCCTTCTTTCTGACTGTCCTGGCTGTCTGGAATGCTTTCCCTACTCTTCTCCACCTCTTGGATGCTATGGCTTTCTTTAAGTTTCAATTAAAATCCCATCTTTTACCTGAAATCTTTCCCAACCCCTCTTAAATCTAGTGACTTCCCTCTCTTAATTATTTCCTCTTTATCCCATATATAATTCATTTGTACATGTTTGTGTTTTTTGTTATTGTCTCTCTCATTAGATTATGAACTCCTTGAGGTCAGGGATTGTCTTCTGCCTCCTTTTATATCCCCAGAACTTAGCACAGTGACTGGCACATAGTAGGCACTTAATAAATGTCTATTGATTAACTGATTGATCTTATTGAATTTACAGATGACATAATGCTAGAAGAGATAATTAATATTCTGGATGAGAGTCAGAGTTCAAATAAATCTTGATATAGAGTAAATCTAATAATATTTAATATAATAGAAATGAACCATCCCTGGGTTTAATATTCAATTGTTCTGTTTAGTCACTTTTTTTCAGTCGTCATGTTTGACTCCATGACCTCATTTGGGGTTTTCTTAGCAAAGATAATGAAGTGATTTGCCATTTCCTTGTCAAGATCATTTTACAGATGTGGAAATTCAAATAGAGTTAAGTGACTTGCCCAGAGTCACACAGCTAATAAGTTTTTGAAGCCAGATTTGAACTCATGGAGATGAGTTTTCCTGATTCCAAGCTCTATCCATTTCGCCACCTAGTTTCCTTATGTCACATGCATCTTTTTGACTCCAGACCTGACATTCTATCCACTGTGCCATCTAGCTGCCTAAACATTCAACTACAGAAGTATATAATGATATTGGACAGTATCCATACACACACAAATACATATATCAGTATAGATTGATAGACATACACACACATATATACATATATATGCGCACCTATATATGGATAGCCAATAATCGAAGGGAAAAATAATCTGAAGGTTTTAGTGGATTTCAAGCTCTGAATGAGTAAACAATATAAACAAATTATAGTTTTAAATAAAAAGTCAGTGCTATCTTAGGCATCATTGAGAAAAAGAGTAACTTCACTCTACTTTGTGCCAGTTAGAGCATATCTGGAAAATTGTGTTCAGGTTTAGGTATGATGCAGATGGCTGATGACAGATTACAGCATGTCCAAAGGACACAGTAAGAAGATGAGAGCAAAATGGTTGGAGGACAGGAGGCTATATGATATATTGTTCAGTGCATGGGATTGGGATTGCTTCAAAGGCTTACTAGAGGACAGGGGACATATTACTGCCTTTAATTATTTTGAAAGTTGTCTTATGAAAGAGGGATTTGATTTGTTCTGCTTGGTTCCAGAAGGAAGAAATAGTAGGGAGGGGTAGAAGTTGTAGAAAGGCAGATTTAGGTTTAATGGAAGGCAAACTTATTGGAGCTGTCTAAAAATGGAGTAGACCTTCCTTGGTGACTCTTCAAAAGCAGGCTTAGATGATCAATTGTCAGGTTTGTTATAGACCAAATTGTTTCAGGTATAGATTGGACTAAGACGGCCTCTAAGACTCTTTCCAATTTTTGTGACCTTGAATTTATCCTCTTTAATTATGACCCCTTTGCTTCCTTTATTCTACTTAATGGCTTTCTAAATTATAAAATAATGAATGCTAATGTCTAACATTTATACTGTGCTTAACTATATGCCAGGCACTGTATTAAGTGTTTTATATTTCATTTGATCCTCACAATAACCCTGGGAGGGAAGTGCTATCCTCATCCCCATTTTATAGATTCAGAAACTGAGATAAAGTGGGATTAATTGACTTGCCCATGGTCACTCAGCTAGTAAGTGTCTGAGACCAAACAAATAAAAATAAACCAATAACCTCTATGTGAATAACTCCAAGCATTTGATTGGTTAGCCTTCGGGGATGATGAATAACTTCAGTGTATTCTTGTGACCCAATGACCTCTGAAAGGTCTAGAAATATTCTTTCTCATCTATTAGTAATTACATACGTAACAGGCCAAGATCTATGGCCAGAACCCAGTGATGTAGTTTCTTAATGGACCTGAAACTTGTGCAAAGTAAATAGCTTCCTATGGAATAGATTTCCACAGACAACTATTACAATAAATTGTAACCAAAAAGGGTGGCCAGTTTTTTTTATGCTATTTGGGGTTTTGGGTTGATGAAGGTAACTTTAAAACATGATTTTGAAATCATCTATGAATTCATACTCATAATGACATTCAGATAAATATTTCTTTTTCAGCTGGTTGAGCTAAATTTAATAATACATTTCCGCTAAATGGAGACATGTAGCTAACTCCTTGGGGTCAGGAGAGAATAGTGTGAAGAACACTTAAACTCTAAGTCAGGAAAGCAATTTCCTCTCTCTGGATGTTAATTTCTTCCTCTGTAAAACTGAGAAGTTGGAGGAAATAATCTCTAACGTCTTTCCTCACTCCAACATTTAAAGGTCTGTATTCTACCTTTTATTATAATTTTTGTTGTTCTATGTTCTGAAGTCCTTTTTAGCTCTAACATTTTTATGTTCTAAATCCCGATCCAGATCTGCTTCTGCTCTAAATCCTTTCCCTCAGATATCTGCCTTCAGGATTACCACAATTTAAAAGAGCAATCCTGATTAAGAATTTCATTGTAGAACTCCATATCAAGTTCTGCTTTGAACAACTGCTTTGGACACTCTAAGAAACTATCATAGGGTCACAGACTTTGAACTGAAAGAAGCCTCAGAGGTTATCCAGTAGCATGGGGAAGAGAAATCCCACTCCCTATGGCATTTGGAAGACATCTCAAACCTTCACTCAACAAATGGTCGTTTGACTATTTTAGTTAGCACCAACAAAGTTCCATGAACAAAGATGGTGGCTCCAAGCTAATTGCATAATATCCTCTATGCAGACTGGAATATATCAGAAACTTTCAGACCACATTGACCTTTACTAAGAAAATTTTATCTACAAAATAATCCTCTTGTGATATTTAAAACTAATATTGTAAGAGGAAAAGAAAATCAAGTGAGCACAAAAGTCTTTGAATTTTTTAATTGAGAATAGCAAATAAATCTGGAACAAGAAAAATCCCCAAGCAATTTTGTTTTCTTTTTAAAGCTGTTGTATCATTATTATATTCTCAGTTTAGAAAAAGGAAAGACAGAGTGCTTTGTTTCTTGTAGTAGTTATCTCTATAAAGGAAATTTCTCTCCTTCACCTCCCCTCCCCACCTCATGCATCTACTCATCAACCATTTAGTTGTTAACAAACAGAGATAATGACTACTGGGAACTGAGAACAAGACTGAGAGTCTGCTCTGAAATATGAAATCAGAGAGTAATGACTCACCAAAGTGATCTTTTCAAAAGAAACCTTAGCAAATTCTGGGATTTGGAAATAACTTTTCTTAGATTCAGTAAAAATAGGAGGAAAATATAAAAGAGATATTCTGCCTAAAAAGGTATTGATTTTGTTGATATGTCTACCACCTTAACACCTTTCTTTTCTTTTCTTTTTTTGCATTTTGGAGGGAGGAAGGTAAAGCAATTGGGGTTAAGTGACTTGCCCAAGGTCACATGGCTAGTAAGTGTTAAGTGTCTGAGGCAGGATTTGAACTCAGATTTTTTGACTCCAGGGCCTGTGCTCTATTCATTGTGCCACCAAGCCTTCCTTTCATGCCCTTTCTTTTCTCAAGGTTTACAAGACATTTTCTTGATGACTACCCTGTAATGTAGGCTCTACAAGTGTATCCACATTCTACAGTTGAGGAATCATGTATAGATGAGGAGGGCAGCTAAGTGGCACAGTAGTTAGAGTGCTGGGCAGAGAGTCAGGAAGACTCATCTTCCTGAGTTCAAATCTGGCTTCAGACACTTATTAGCTATGTGGCCCTGGGCAAGTCACTTAACCCTGTTTGCCTCAGTTCCTTCATCTGTCAAATAAGCTGGACAAGGACGTGGCAAACCACTCCAGTGTCTTTACTGAGAAAACCCCATAAGGGGTCACAAAGAGTCATACATGACTGAAACAACTGAACAGCAACATACAGATGAGGAAACTGAGCTATAAAAGAATGAAATGACTTGGCTAAAATCATGCAGAAAATAAGCAAGTCCAACCCAGGTCACCTGACTCCCATACCAGTGTTTTTCATTAGTTCACTTTCATGTTTTAATCAGCTCTAGGCACTGGCGATGCAAAGACAGGCTGGGTAACATAATCAAATGCTTTTGTATCATCCTCATAGGATCTCAGGCTCAACATTTGAAATGTAATGGAGCTCTATAGTGGTCTTTTCCAATGTCCCTATTGTGTAACACCAGAAAGGGTACTATAGTGAAGCTCCATCCATAGGTATTTTAATGTTGATGCTACCAGTGACTTGGCCTTTCACCTAAGCTGCCTTTCACCTAGGCTTGTACTCTCTGGGTTTGACTCCATCACTCTTCCTGTTCCCACACAAGCTGGTCTAAGCTTCCAGAGAGAGACCACTACCACATAAATACAACCAAATTCCCTTAGGGTCCTAGAACTAACTCAGTTGAGAGGAAAATATACTTGCTCTCCTTACCATTTTAGTTCTTGAACCCACATTCAATGTATTTTCTACCTACAAAACTAGCCCCTTACAAGGTTAACATATATGAAGTATGTGACATTTACAGTGATGGTGTCAAACTCAAATAGAAATGGGGCCACTAATTTGTACATAAGGATCCCTGCACAACTCATATTAACTAAACTTTAAAATGTAATGTTATCTATATTTTATTTTATTTTATTGTTATGTAGCCAGTTATTTACTCACTCAGATACTCCCTGTCCAATCACTTTTTAAATCAAAACTCAGTCTCAAAATATTTACATGAATTCCCATTTTCTTAGTTTTACACTCTTTAGTCATACAGTGCATATATGCATAATAGGGAAGATACCCATCATGCCTCAGATGGGAAATCTCCAACAAGGCTGTCCATTTTTGGTACTTTTGAAACTCTGTTTCTACATATTTACACTTCTCAGTTGAAAATATAAATATATATTTATATATATTATATGTATAATATATATATAATAATATATATATGTATATATATATATGATCTTTCTCTGCCTCTTTATAATATTAAGTGGTTACCATCCAATTAGGACATCACTCCACATTGTTAACAGAGACCCAAGTCCTTAAATATATGCCATAGATCATTTTTTTTTCTCCCCAAATGTCCTAAATCCTACCTGAAAGCTCTTTTTTCATACACATGTTTTAGCAGTTTATAACAAAATAAAGTTCTTTTTCTGCTTATATTATACATAAAAATGTTCAGGCATAATAGCAGCACTATCATTCATCACTTGATAATCAGTATAAATCTTTTCCTTTATACAAAAATACTTTCTCTGCTATTTTCATCAACTGCTTCTTATAAAAGGGACTTACACAGATGTTCTCATTGTCTGATGTAGCAGATACAGCTAGAGAAGATGTAGGAACTTGGATTCTGTACTGGAACTGGGGTTTACTTACAGATCAAAGGATTTGTGATCTCTTACCTAAGGATATTTCCTTTGCTAATGAAGATGTAATGAAGATTACCTCCTCCCCTCCTCTTAAAGTTATGCATTTGTAAAGCGCTGTGCTAATTATACAGCCTACTCCTTTCCTGTCATATCTTCCCTTTGTGGTACTTCTCTTACATAAGTCATCATTGCCAATATGCTTCCAGCTGCTCACATAAGTCTTGGATATTTCTCTTACCATTTGGCTTTCCTACAACTGGGATTTTCCCCCTAAGGTCTTAGTGTCCCATGTTTCAGAGTAGTTAAGCATTTTATAAGTCTAAGGGTGGGAAGATTAATTTCCTCAACCCTACCCCATTTAAAGTAAGTGATAAAATGCCTAATTAATTGAATTCAAATAATAGGTCTTAAAACAAATACACAGTACTTCTAACTTGAATAAGAATTTTGTTCCTAACATGATGAAATTTAACTGTTTGCCCCAAGAGTTACCTGTGAATTATTGAGGAGAGATTCATTCAAGACACTGGAGCAAGTGTAGTACTCCATCACAGCCCAGAGGAATAAAGGTTGAACTAGGCTGTGACAGGAAAGGGAGCTATCAGGTCAAAGAGGGTTACTGGCCCCATTGGCATCTTGGAGCAGATCTGGGCTGAGGGAAATCCCCAGAAAAGATTGGCTTTTTCTCTTATTCTTTATCCCCAGTGTCTGATTATCCACAATATAATAATATAATCTGCTATTTCATTACTGAAATATTTTTAGTAAACTGAATTTTGCCTGAACCACAAAGAGGCCAGGGTTTAACTAGAGAAAGACATAAATGCAAAGTTTGGCAGGGAGCCTAACCTCTGCCTAAATGTTAGGAATTTTCCTAACTGGAAACTTAGAGTGATTGTGACAACTCAAAAGTTTTTGTCTAAAATAAATCCCCTAAATCTGAAAAGGAGGGAACTGCATGGACCTTAAGGGTTGTCATATTGCTCTCTATGCTTAAATGATCTAATTAAACAGTGTGTTAGTAGGGAAATTAGATATTTAAAAGATGAGCTTTGGCAGCAGAGTCCATCTTGAGATTTTTGAGAATATTGGGACATTCCCTTGATGTGAGCCTCCTCTGTTCTGGATTCATGTCACTATCTCTCATATCTGACCCAGAGTTTGCAAAGTGCTATGTCTTCATTATTTCATAGAGTCCACAGAACAGCTATTTGAGGTACTTGCTACTATTATTCAGTTTTATAAATAAAGAAATTCAGGTTCATAAAGTTTTAGTAAACATCGGAGTAAACAATTGAATATAATTATATATATATATGTGTATATATATATATATATATATAATATAACAATTGAATATAACTTTAAGGGATGACTAGATGGTTCAATGGATAGAAGAGCTAAGTCTGTAGTCAGGAAGACAAAAGTTCAAATCCAGCCTCAAACACTTACTAGCTTTGTGACCCTGGACAAGTCAGTTAACCCTGTTTGCCTTAGTTTCCTCTGAGACTGAATTTGAACTCAGGTCTTCCTGATTCCAGGCTTGTACTCCATCCACTGCACAACCTAACTGCCCCCTATCAGTCGCTACTTAGGGTAAGTAAAAATGCATGAGGTCAAACATTATACCCTGCTCACTTCTTGGTCTAGGTGTGTGTGTGGGGTATGTGTGTGTGTGTGTGTGTGTGTGTGTGTGTGTGTATGTGTGTGTGTGTGTGTTTAAACAGTAGGAATTCAATAGGGGATTTGTGGAATAGAAGTATTAGCAAGTAATGAATCTTGTGATGATCCTCTTTAGTGCAAAGTGAACAGACATAAGGCATACTCTATAAACGATGATACTTGATTAGGGACCAAATAATATCTCTCCTTAATCCTTGTAGGAGGAAGAAGAGAATCCTAATGGCTGGTGGAAGTATCCATTTCCAAATGGATTTTTATCATTTTTTTCTACAAAAGAGGAGAATTATAGAGCCATTCATAGAATATTACTGTGACAAGGGACCTTAGTCCAGTCCTTTCATTTTACAGAGATAAGAGTTAGAGGCCAGAGAAATAAAGTGACATTTAAAATCTCATAACGAAGAAAGAGTTAGGAGGAAGGAAGGAAGGAAGGACAAATGAATGGAAGGATGGATCTCCTATGTGCCAGGCTCTTTACAGATATGATCTCATTTGATCTTCACAACAACTTTGAGAAATAGGTGATATTATGAACTCTATTTTATATTTGGAGGAAACTGAGACAGACAGCTGATGAACAAATGTCCTTTGCCCTCTAAACTAGTGTCTTCTCTATTATATAACCCTGCCTCCTAAGTCGTCATTTTATCAGCTGTCACCCCTTCATGTTATATATTTGACATATGTGGTATGTATATATATTTGTGTGTAATATATATATCTATATATATAAAACACAAATATAACATTGTATATCTACATATATTACATTGTATTTTCATTTTACTGACAAAGTGAAGTCCAATGTAGTTCTATCACTTTTTTTCATGGGTCACTGAAGAATTACCTGCGAGGAACCATGATTAATAATAACAAGATTTAACATTTATATAGCATTTTAAGGTTTGAAAAGTCCTTTAAAAATATCTCATTTTATCCTTACAACAGCGCGGTGAGGTAGGTGCTGCTATTATTCTTATTTGGGAGTTGAGGAAACTGAGAAAGATACAGGTTAAGTGACTTGTCCAGGGCCACATAGTCAATAAGTGTCTGAGGCAGAATTTGAACTCAGACTTTCCTGACTCCAGGTCCGGAGCTGTTTCCATTGTGCTTCCTACCTGCCTGATTTAATAGAAAGGACGCTGGATTTATAATCAGAAATCCCATGTTTAAAGCTCAGATTCAGTTGACTAAATATCAATCTTCTTCAAAAAGGTTTATAACTGTGAATTACAAGACATCAAGATCTCTAAAGAATGCTAGTTACATTTATCTCAAATGGTAATGGAAAGATGTAAAACTGATAGGACCTCAGGCAATCCACTAAACTTCACTGACCCTGACATTTCCTCATCTTTTTAATGGTTTATATTATCTGCCCACTTCATGTGATTGCTGTGAATTCCAAATGAAACCATGTGCGTGAATTGAAATTTAGGAGTTCTACAAGTTATGTCTGTCTATGGCTTTAAGATCCAACTGAGTGAGACAGGGCTAGACTCATTAGTGAGAGAAATATAAGTAAAGAAGTATATTGAACCCATGGTTTCAACTCCTGATATTTACTTCCTGAGGTATACCCTAAATGAGAGGAGCTATAAGGATTAGTTTTCCCTAAAAGATAACTAAAGTGTCATGGGTACCTAACCAATCCCTTATTCCCTTGATACAAGCTCCTAGTTACCTAAGGGCATAAAAGTCCTACCCATATGGAATCAGAGCCCTTTCCACCTTGGTGGATGTCTGAAGACCACTCAAGTCAGCACAGCATGACCTGCTGCATAGATGTGTTTCTATTTGGAAACTAAGGGAGACACATCTGGAGAAAATCCTAGCTACATATCCTTGCTTTGTTAGAGCAAAGTAACCTCCTTGAGTTAACTCTTCAGTCATTCATGAGTGCTCCTTTTGCCTCTGGACTAAGAGTCTGCTGGAGTCAGACCAACCCATAACTGCCCATGTCCATAGTGGTAACTGCAATAAAGTCTGCTGTAGTTGAGTGCTAACTAAATAAAGGCTGTGTGTCTTACTAAAGGTAGAGAATCTCTTGCTTCGGTAGGAAATCATGTGGTTTTAATCCAACTCACTGTGTCACTGGGCAAATCAGATCACCTCTCTGCATGTCAGTTTCCTCTGATGTAAGAGTCATAGACATATCAGCTACAGAAAAAAGGGCATCTGTGACTTAGAAGAATTAAGGCTTGGCTTGGAAGCTAGGAGATTGGATTTGAACATTGGCCTTACTATGTGATGGGTGACCATCAGCTACTGGGCTTCAGGTATGGCATCATTTGGCCACCAACCTCACAGGTAAATTTCTTTTACTTTTATTTTTATTCTTTTGCTTTTTGGAGGAGGGAAGGCAGGGCATTTGGGGTTAAGTGACTTGCCCAAGGTCACAGGGCTAGTAAGTGTTAAGTATCTGAGGGTGGATTTGAACTCAGGTCTTTCTGATTCGAGGGTGGGTGCTGTATTCACTATCGTCCCCCACAGGTGTATTTTGGCAATGAAAAGAGATAGTGGGTGTAAATAACTGTGAACTTGACAGTGCCCCATGAATATAGGCTGCTTGGATTATCTAAAACGATCTAAGGAAAAGGCTGTCCTTGGCAACTGTGCTCATTTCAGTGACTTAGTTGGAAACTGCTATCCAGGGAAAGGGCTCTCTATTGGGGAAAAACCTGGGGCTTCAACTTTTCCTCTTTTTTGGAAAGCTCTGTGGGGTATAGAAGTCTCCACTAGGAAAATAAGGCATTGAATAAGAGGCACACACCATAATTAGAAAAAATTCCATGCAAATTTTCATTTTACTAGATAAGACTTCCTGTAGAGTGATTTTGGTCAGATCTTCCTTTGATCACTGAAACCCCAAAGTTAACTGCAGGGTATTATATATGAAAGGAAACCCTTCAGCAGCCTGATATGTTGACACGTGACAAAACTAAAGAGGAACAAACATTCTTCCTTCCTATTATTCCTGTCTTGAAACTTCCTTCCCTTATTCATCCTTCTGTAGTTTTCTTGTGCCACAAAAAATCTGAAGCAGTTGGGTTAGAGTGCTGGGCCTAAAGTTAGGAAGACCTGAGTTCAAATCGGACTTCAGACATAGTATTACCCTGGGCAAGTTCCCCTCAGTTTCCTCATCTGTAAAATGGGTATAATAATAGTATTTATCTTCCAGAGGTTTTGTGAAGATCAAATGAGGTAATATTTGTAAAATACTCAGCTCCCATACCAGGCGTTCAGGAGACACTTAATAAATTCTTGTTCCTTCCTGGCTTTCCTATACCAACTCCAGCCTTGGCCTTCCTCTATTCAATTTGACTCAATTAAATTCAATCAGTATTTTATAAAAGTGCTGCCTCTCATGTGTAAGACATCATACTAAGAGTAGGGAATGCAAAGACTGAAGTCCAAGGAACTTCCACTCATTCCACTGGGGACAATCAGGGGTAGGGAGGGAGGGAGGCTACCTCCATGTATGCATAAAGTAAATACTTTGTGTTTGTTTAATAATTGTAGGGGGACTTTAATCAGGAAAGGTCTTGTGAAGAAGAGGGTATCTGAACTGTGAAGAAACTGAGAGAATGCGTTCCAGATATTGGAAGATGGGAAGGGTAGGAAATTCTATGAGGGCCTGCATAAGAAAAATTATGTGCTATGTCTAGCAAGCCATTTTGAGTGGGACGCAGAGTGCATCAAGGAGAATGTTATGAAACAGGATAAGAAAGGTAGGGGAGGGCCTTAAATGCCAAACTGAGGATTTTGGATTTTATTCTAGAGGCAATAGGGAGCCATGGACCAATTCTGAATAGGAGGTTACATGACCAGATTTGTGTTTTAGGTCTATATTAATTTGGTACATGTGAGGAGGATGGATCAGAGAGGGGAGAGACTAGAAGCAGGAGAGCAATTAGCAGACTATTAGAATAGTCCAGGTAAGTGGTGAAGAGGGCTTGTCTCAATGAAAGGCAATGTATAGTAGATAGAGCACTGCACTTGGAGTCAGGCAGACCTTCTTTCAAATTCTGCCTTAGATACTTACTTACCAGCTGTGGGACCCTGGGCAAGTTTCTTAGCCTCTCTGGGCCTATTCCCTGAAGGATAAAATGAGGAAGTTAGAACCGACCTCTAAGTTTCCTTCTGGCTCCACATCTATGGTTCTATGATTCTATAATAGGAAGAATGCATGAGTAGAGAGAAAGGGACAGACGTAGGAGATCTGATGGAGATGGAATTGACAAGACCTGAAAACTGATTGGATATTGCCTGGGGGAAGGAGAAGAGGGAGATGGGAACTTCAATCAAAAAGCATTTTAAATTGCTTACTATATGCCTAGTCCTGTGCTAAGCTCTGGAGATACAGTGAAAGTCAAGAACAGTCCCTGCTCTCAAGTCATCTAACAGGGGAGACAAAAAAGAAATTGAACAAGCTATCAGAGAACTCCCTTGGAAAAAATCCCCAGGGCCAGATGGATTTACTAGTGAATTCTATCAAACATTTAAAGATCAATTGATCCCAGTACTCTACAAACTATTTGGGAGAATTGGTGAGGAAGGAGTCCTACCAAATTCTTTTTATGACACAAATATGGTATTGATAGCTAAAGCAGGGAGAGACACAATGGAGAAAGAAAATTATAGACCAATCTCCCTCATGAGTATAGATACAAAAATCTTAAATAAAATATTAGCAAAAAGACTTCAGCAACTTATCACAAGAATAATACATTTCGATCAGGTTGGGTTTATTCCAGGAATACAAGGATGGTTCAATATTAGGAAAACCATCAGTATCATTGATCATATCAACAATAAAACTAGCAGAAACCATATGATTACCTCAATAGATGCAGAAAAAGGTTTTGACAAAATACATCTATTCCTATTGAAAACACTAGAAAGATAGGAATAAATGGAATTTTCCTTAGAATAATAGGTAGCATCTACTTAAAGCCATCAGCAAGTATTATATGTAATGGGGGTAAACTAGAAGCATTTCCAATAAGATCAGGGGTGAAACAAGGATGTCCACTACCACCCCTCTTGTTCAATCTGGTACTAGAAGTGTTAGCAGTAGCAGTTAGAGAAGAAAAAGAAATCAAAGGAATCAAATTAGGCAAAGAGACTAAGCTATCACTTTTCACAAATGATATGATGATATACTTAGAGAATCCTAGAGAATCAAGTAAAACCTTCTTGAGACAATAAATAAATTTAGCAAAGTTGTAGGATATAAAATAAACCCACATAAATCCTCAGCATTCCTATATATTTCCAATGAAGTCCAACAGCAAGAGATAGTAAGAGAAACTCCATTTAAAGTTACTGTAGACATTATAAAATATTTGGGAATCTACCTGCCAAAACAAACCCAGTACCTATATGAACACAACTACAAAACACTTTTCACACAAATAAAATCAGATCTAACTAATTGGAAAAACATCAATTGCTCGTGGCTGGGTTGAGCTAATATAATAAAAATGACAATTTTACCTAAATTAAATTACATATTTGGTGCCATACCAACCAATCTACCAAAAAATTACTTTAGAGAACTAGAAAAAATAATGACAAAATTCATTTGGAAGAACAAAAGGTCTAGAATATCAAGGCAATTAAAGAAAAGAAATGCTAGGGAAGGTAGCCTAGCCATACCAGATTTTAATCTGTATTATAAAGCTGCAGTCATCAAAACTGCTTGGTACTGG